>VXBC01007275.1:598522-701433 GCA_013399945.1 Ploceus nigricollis
GGCGGGGCCGGCGGGCGAGGATGCGCCCCGCGGCGAGGGGAGAAAGCCCCTCCGTGCGCCGGGAGCCGCTGCTGCCCCGCGGGGACACGCCGCCTCCGCTGGCGCTAAGGCTGGCCCTGCTGGCCTCGGTGCGGGGCCGGAGCGCGGAGTCTGCGGCACCCAGGAGGGAGCATCGCTGCTCCCGCGTCACTCTGTCCCGAGCCGAGCCAGAAGGGGGCCAGGGGCAAGGCTCTGGTGCTGGGACAGCCCTCTGGCCCCACTCCCCCGCGAAGGCTCCGAGAACGCAGTACTGGGTTTTTGATACCCTTTGGATGTTAAATTGAGAGTGAAACGGCACCTCGTTCCCCCACAGCGGCGCCGGGTGGTCCCACAGGCACGTAAGACAAACTCCCGGGAGCTGGGACACAGCATAGCCGCTGTGGAACAGACAGCACAGATGTGTAGGCCATGTCTAACACAGGGGGGGTTCTAATTTCCAGGGCCACCATGCCAACCTTATGGAGCAGCAGGATTTCTCTGCCCTCCATTACACCTTTTATTAATACAGTGTGTGTACTTTAGCCTTCTCAGTTTACTAGATACCACCATCCCCTTGAACACCAGCCAAAGCATTGCAACTCTTCAAGTGGATGTTGTATCTCCTTTGAACTCAACGCTTTCACTCATTTTTTTCTCCCTGTTGCTGTGAAATAGCAGGACATGTGAAAAAGTAGAACTGGAGGAGAGAGAAAAAAAATGAAGCTTAGTCACCATCCAAAATAATGGTGTTCTTCACTCTACTTTCAGCCTGTCCTTTTGAATTTGCAGCTACCATGTTTGATTACAACGTTATCTTCAGATCATCTACTTGGTTAGTGCAAACATGGACAAGAAATTGTATTTCACAAGAAAAAAATAAAGGAATTTGCATTTGTAATAGGTTTTTTAATGTATTTACATTTTCATTCTGTTTTAAAGCTTTTTCATGCAAAAAAACCCCACACGGACATCTGAGCTTTAGCTTTTGCAAAATCAATCTATTTACAAAGATGTAGGAGTACTATTGGTGGAAAAATATTAATCTACTCATCTACTTATCTACTCATTTAACTAAGGCTATAAAATACTCCCATGAAGTTGAGATGGTGTGCCACTAAGCCAGGCCCATAGAATTGCCACAGCAGTCCACCTCATTTGAGGAACTGAAACTGCTGCACTTCTTCCAGATGCAGAAAAAGGAACTATTTTTGTTGATAATGAGTTTATCAGCAGTGAGTTGATGAACTGCCTTGATGGTAAGAGTGTAACCTCAAAAGGAAGAAAACAAGATGACTTAGAGCATTTTCGTTTTTGGAAGGCAGCTTTCTGAAGCTAATGGTGAGCAACAGTTGCCCAAGGATGTCTGGTCTCCTTCCTTTTGTTCCCTGAATGTGAGAGACTGCTGAGGAATGTCATGTTATGGACTTTACACTAAGAAGGAGTGTCAGAGTAAGATTAGTCAGCTTTCCTCCTTTCCTCATGATGCACCGGAGGATCTCACATGATGGTTGTTTACACCTCTCAACATCTGGCTTCTTTAGCCTTGGTCATGCTGGAGCTTTGTGGTGAAAGTCATCTGCTATGAAATATATGTCATACATAGTCTCACATTCCCTTGTTTGCTGAACCATTAAAATTGAGTCTCCTAAAACTCTAAGAGTCTTGAAGTTAACTTCTTCTCTTCACACGCTCTATGTCCCCTTTTGCCCTGAAATTCAGATTCTCACTGTGCCTCCAGCCCCATTTTCTGTTTCTTCTGCCCTGAATCTTATACCTATGACTAGATATGCAATTGTGCTTACCTCATTTCATTCCCTGGAGTTCAAACCTTGGTTTCCATAAGTGGAAAGCTAGTATAGGCCCCAGAAGGTTATAACGACCTACTTAGGTTGGAGGTGTATTTCAAGGTCTTGTTGAATATGGACAGGCATCAGTTGCTGCACAGATCCTGCTGGGTCTAAGTGCAACCTATGCAATGCAATTCAGCTCAGTCCTGCCCTTTTGGGCTCCTGAATGCCAAATCTGATTTTTTAGTTTTCTGTCAGGGTGACAGATTTCTGTCTTTGCTAAGGAGCCCTGCCCTGTGTGATTTCCCTCTGCTCACTGAGTCGAAGAGCATAGTTCCTGATGAGACCGAGCTCTCTCTGCTGCTTGACTGAACTGGTTGAAAATCACAGGCCAAGGATTTTGCTGGAAAATGTAATTCTGTCAAAGCCAACAACATTTGTAGGTATGATTTCATCAACATGGTAGTTGGGTAGTTCCTGCCAGCCAGACAGGTAGTAACAACCTGCACTGGGTTATTAAAATGAAAAATGCATTAAAAGCAAAATATACATACCTCTCTGGTAATCCTTCAGATAGAACTGAAGTTAGAAAATAGGTAATTTAAAAAATAAAGGTATATTTTTTCAGTAACATCCTGATAGTCGCCTTGAAATCCACTACTTTCTGTTTCTAAGAGCATCTAAACTATTGAGCAAATTCTGCATTTCTCCCAGTTTACAGGGCCTACTGCCTGGAACTCACATTGTCACCTGAGAAATGTTTTTAGCCCGCAGTTTTCTTTCATGGACTTCCTCCAAAATGTGCATTCTTCTTCATTATTATTATCCCTCTCATTAATCTAGCAACTGCTTCAGCACATAAACTACCTGTAAGCAACAGCATGGTTTTAAACGATTCCCTTGATTTTTGGGTTTTACAAGTGGGAAATCATTTATGCAGCTGGAAGAATTACTTTCTAAATTAAGTGCTTTAGAAAGAAAGAAGTCACTGAGAAAAAAGCCTTGGGAGAAAGTGCTTTACTGGAGCAGCCGCAGAGTCATGGAAGGGCAGTCCACTGTCCACTTCTTTTTCCTCCCAGCATTTTTATTTCCCCTTCTAAATTACCCAGCCCCCACCAGTGTCAGCACCTCCTGCTTGTTCTGCTGGCGTGGAGAACCACCTCAACACCTCCTTCTGACTGCCAACTTCAGGAACTAACATTGTTGAATGGTATTTTCTTTATGGACTTCATTCTGAGACATCTGGCAGGGGGGAGGGTGTTTTTGTCATCCCACCCCTTTGACTGCTCTGACTTTCTGCTGAAGTCAACAGATACCCTGAAAGTCAGAAGGAAAATTACATGAAAACAGAGATGGCTGTAGGTGGTGCTTGTCCAAACCACTGCTAACCTTCACTAACCACCTCTGCCAGTGCTCCTGGCTGAGGCCACGTACTAATTCATTTTTTTAAGGATATTGGTGAACCAATAGCTTCGTTTCACAAAAACACCTTTGGAAAGAGTAATTCACTCCAATCTCTTATACCCCTGATGACCAGGACTTTAGATCCTTCCTAGAGGATGTAGTTAGTAAGTTACCTAAACCTGTTGCCTGCAATTTGTATCTCATTTCCCATAAATATGTGGAAACCATTCCATGCATCTTCACTAATAACTTTTGGTGGGTTTAGAGGTTGTTGTCACACACCAACCTCTCAACCAACCTAATTTCATTCTCATCATTGACCTCTCAGCTCACGCTTCAGAGATGTTGCTTGTGGCTTGCTTGAAATGCAGTGCCCATTGGACACCATGCTCCAGCTGAGGCCTCACCTTAAATAACATCAGCCTGGGTTTGCCCAGGTGTGATGGACATACTCCTTGACTGACCATCCTGACCATTGATGAGGGTATTCAGACATCCTTCCTGTTTGTGTGTAAAGCAGGACTTCCTCCTGGTGGCGTCTTTTTAGATCTGTGAGCACCAGGGAATATTTCAGGTGAAACAGGGTTTCCTAGGAAAATATCATATCAGTTTCAAAAACTTCAGTGAGTCTACCCCATCCACAGTCTTGATTTTTTTTGACATTTGTCTTTGAAAAGCCTGTATTAGTTACACCCCTCCCTGTTATCTTCTAAGCAATTAGAAAACATTTTATTTTTATTTTGTGAGGAATATAAGTTTATGTGATGGATCAGTAATTCCCAAGTTCCTTCTTTTGATCTTTTTTTTAAAGTTTCACTTCCTAATACAAGACCTGAAATGATTAAACATCAGATGTGTTCTAACCTCATTTTTACATATGAGCCAAACACCTCCAATGGAGCTTTGCATTTGTGGCTGCCCACTTTGGGATGCCTGGCACAAACTTCTGTATCCGTTACTTTGAACTCATTCAGACCTCGCAGATACAACTTTTTGACAAACATTTATTCTAAAAGAGAAAGAAAAATTACTAATAAAGCATGAAGTTTACTGATGTGATATTTTAAAATCACAGAAAAATTGATAAGTATACTACTTCTGAAATGCTCAGAACTAAAGTAGAGGTTTTGGTTAAACAATCTCTAAAAAACTAAAGAAAAACAGGAATGGAGAAAAGAGCTTTGCTCCTAACACTGAAAAAGGAGAAAACAGGTGGCAAAATTATTTGTTTGGAAAAAGGAAATAATTTAGCTCACCCAACAGCCTGGCACTTAGATGGAGCCATTTATTTTATTGTGTTCCAATAAACACAGTATTTCTTTCCAATTACAGCAAATCAATATGGAACATTCCTACTTTGGTAATTTTTCTTTTCTAGGTCTATCAAGGTACATATTCAAATAAAAATTAAAACAGATCTTTTTTTTCTTCAACTCCCCTACTTAATAGAGGAAAGAGACAGAATTTTCCCAGAGGAGTTTTATTGCTTGCACAAATGAAAGGAACAGGCAACTAGATGTGTGAATGTGGTGGGTGAGTATGAATGCATTCGTGTGGCCAATCGGATAAGTAACATGATGGACTCACATCCATGGTCCTGGTCTTCTTTGAAGATAAGCTAGGGGATACTGAGACCAATATTGTTGTCCTAGCAGAAAAGAAAAAAACTAGAAAATTAGTTTCTCCAAGAGTTGGTGGATGCAGTGCTGAAAACCAGAGTATTTCTGTGGCCAAGCCAGTGAGGTATATGTTTACTTCTAAGAATGCAGTTTGTCCCATTTATTTCACTTCTAGCACATGCTGAAAGAACACAGTCTCAGTGGGGAACCTTGCAAATTGACAGATTTCAGAAGAGAAATATCTGCTGTAAAAAGAAGGTATGAAAGAAAGGAAGGAAGATGACTATGAGAAACAGTAGAGAATGAAGGATGTGCCTGTTTACTTTTCTAAAATGATACATTTTTCTGACAGTAACAAATAAAATATGTTAGTAACTCCACAAAGACCAATATTAAGTAAAACAGATGCTTTTAGCAATTGAATCAAGTATAACAAGATTAAAGTAATTCTTACTATAAATCCTGTAATTTAAATTCAATTATCTCAGGGACAAATTGCTCCACAAAGTTTTTCATAGATCCTATTAACTTAATGTGGAGTTGAAATTCTGGCATTGCTCAAATAGTCTTCCCACATTACTTTCAAGGGATCCCATCAGATGGTTTGTATAGCTATTTTTGCTTTCTAATAAAGAGAGGATGTAACATGACTGACCAGAAAAGAAAAAAAATTTTTGTTAATTTAGCCTTATTTATAAGTTATATTTCTAATTTAAAGAAATAGTCTTAATCCACAAAATAGTGATAGAGAATGGGAGAACTCTAAATTAACCTTGGTTAGATATAACCAAGCCTAGTTTAGATAAATGAAAAACTAAAGAAAAAGGACATTTCTGTATGTTTTAGATCAGAAAAAGCTGAAATGTGCAGGGGTGGAGACTGCTGTTAATGGGTCCTGAACATGGACATCATTGTGTCATTTACCACAGAAGTTGCCTGTGAATAATGTTTGGTTTTAGGGAAAAATATTTTATTGTTTTAGTGAAGATTTGCACAGTTAAAATTTTTATATTATTAGTACTACAACAAGGTGTAATGAGCAAATATGTGTTACTATTAGGGAGTTGCAGCTTTAAGGAGTTTATTAATAGAATTTATCAATCTCCATTACTGCTGCCAATACACATGCCAGGCATGCATACTTCTACCCTCTCCTTGATATTTTAGGACCAACCATATTCCTTAGAACCTAGTTGGTCTTAAAATCTTACTTCACAGTGTGGTGAAATAAGACGAGTGAGATTTTTCCAACAGTCATGGAAATCTCTTGTCACTGGATGGAAGAATTGTGACTGCTGGTGGGTTCTGCCAGCCCAGTTCACAGAAGGTGTGGAGCAGTGGGAAAGGCAGGTTTGTCCATCCTGCTGGGATGCTGTGCAGCATGGGAGACAGATCTGTTTGCTCATGTCACTGTGAACAGATCCACCAGGCTGTGAAATACGTGAGGAGCTAAATCTTCCCTTGTGAGGAATGGTGGAGTGAGGCAATGGGGACTAGCAAATACATTTTGACCAGGTGAATAGCAAAAGGGTAAATTAAGGACAAAGTCTGAAGATGCTTTATGCTTTATGTTTTTCTGTACTATTACAATGTCAGAACAGTGATAAAAGTTACAAACAACATTTTTCCTGTGTGAGGTTTGTGAAACTTAGATGGGGTTTCATGTTTGCAACCTGGTGGGTGAAACTATGCCAGGTAGAAATGTTTGTGATTTGGATGGAAAAGTACCAATCTGATGAACCTAGAAGAGATTGAGCGGCTCCTGGTCAGCCAGATTTATTAGGCAACAGTTTCTGAGATTAAAGCATCTGAATCCCATGGAAACAAGCAGAGAAGGAGTTAGAGACAGGCAGACTTTAAGTGATAATATTTGTAGATGTCATGAAGACCAAGAGGATGATAAACCATGAAAATGGCAAATCATTGAAACAAATTATTTGGATTGGCTGGTGAGGTGAATATAAGCAAATATATTCCTAAACAGAAAAATGCAAGACTTTGTACTGAAATAAAAATTTTGTAGGAAATATATATATCTTTATCTGTGGAAGAGTGATGTGACCCACATTTTAGCAGTTTGTAGAGAACTGTTTCCCATGGGATGGACTCACATTGGAGAAGACTGTGGAGAACTGTCTCCAGTGGGGGGACCCCACAGTGGAGCAGGGGAAGGACTCCTCTCCCTGAGCAGTGGGAGTAACAACATATGATAAACTGACCCTAATCCCCTCTCCCTGTCTCTTTGAGCCATTGGGACAGGAGATAGAGCTGGAAAGGAGGGAGGGGTTGGGGTAAGGTGTTCTAAGGCTTATTTTACTACTTATTATCTTGCTCTGATTTTGCTAGTAATAAATTCCATAAATATTCTCAATTCAAGTCTGTTTTGCCCATAATGGTATTTGGTGAGCAATCTCTCCCTATCCTTATATCAAACCATGAACTCTTCATTATATTTTCTCTCCTTTGCCAAGCTGCAGAGGAAAGTGATAGAGTGGCATTGGTGAGTGTCTGGCATTCAGCCAGGGTCAACCCACCACAGCACGTAAAATGTCCTGTAGTATATATGGTGTATAATCTTTTCTGACCAGATATTCAGCAGGGAATCTTTTGAGTTTTTAATCACAGAAATATGATATCTTTCCTCTAGGTTAGGGGAAAAAAATCTATTTTATTAGAGCAAATAAGGGCATACAAATATCCTTATCCTGTCACAAAAGCAATATATTTTATCATTAAAGGAGGTCTGGATCACAATAAATACCAGAGTACTAAGAATTCTACAGTTGATGCATGTTTTCTGCATCTTCCATCTTATTCTCCTGATGATCTCCTAGATAGCAATGACTGAAGCTGTCTTTTTATTAGACATGACAGCTTCCACTGATGAGGGTGGGTGTAATCCTCAGTGAAGAGCAGATGTTAAGATGAAATGTCTTCAGTTCTCTAACCACAGAGACTTTTGGTAGACTACTCAGGCAGTGGTTCTGTGATCATTAAATACCAGCTCTACACAGTTGTACATCATTTAGCAGTACAAATTTGATAACAATCAGGCAAGAGCATATGATTACATGTCAATTGGTTTAGCCAGAGCACACAGGACAGTGTTTACATTCACTTTACAATTTTATGCTTATTTTATGCTGGCTTCAGGAAGACAGCATGAAGTTAAAGTTGCCTAGACAGAGAATTACTTGCTCCACATTAAATCTACATTAACCTGCTAGGACAAAATTCTCCCTTCAATTTATTGTTAACAAATCTGTGGAATGACTCTGCACCCACATAATGCATTCTTATGATTACAGTGGCTTTGAGATTTGACACTAAGTTCCCAAAAAAACAGATTCACTGTGTTGTTAAACCACAGCTTGAGAGCCAAGTTGGACTGAGAGTATAAACAGAGATACCAAAGAGCAATCTCATTGTGCCTTCTCTCCAACAAAAAATGCCATGCCCTGGGATACCTTTGAATTTGCCAGTGATTTCTGAAAAGAAAAAAAAAGGCAAGGAAATTCTTCAGCCATAACAGGAACACTTTCAGGAAAAGAGCTGGAGGTAAGAACGGTTTACTTTGAACTTGTTCTTTCAAAGTCAAGTTGTGTATCTTTAGATGTAGAGCATTATTTGGAAGTTAATTTCCCTCCAGTTTGACCTACATTGAGTTCTGTGGTTTGGGAGGGTGCTGTGTGAGCTGGGCGCACCAATTAATTTAAAGGATGGTAGTAGTCTTAATAGATGAATGATGTAAAAGAATGAATAACTTCTTTGTCAACTGGCTGAAAAATTTCAGAAACCATAAAGGTGAGTTGGTTGGATGTTGGGTCACAATGATTATACTATTATTAAAAGCCAAAAGAAGCTGTGGTGACAAAGAACTGCTTTGAAATTAGCTTGGGAGGGAGTGTTCCATAACACCCAGGCAATACAAACACCAGTGTGGTCAGTGTAGGAATGGATTTTGGTGGGATGATTTTTAAGGAAGAACGCCTTGGCCAGTCTGGGATTACAGTATCAGAATTTTTGATGTAGGAAACATGAGAAACAAGGACTTAAAGAAGACTGGACAGATAATGAGCACAGTCTTTGAGGTATAATTCTGGAATGAGACCACTTATCTTCATGGAGGCAGATGAACATATCTCTGTGATAGCCAGATCAGGTTCTATGTCATTGCTCTACATTTTGAAAATTAATTTTAAAAACCTGCTTCAGGGCACTGAATAGCCCAGAAAGGGGAGCTTCACCCCTGATCTGCTGAATTTCATACATCTTTTGTTATGTGAATCCACAAATGTTGATGTCTTTATGAAGAGTCATTAACCTCAAGGTAGATAGAACAGTAGCATGCCAACTCCTCAAAGCACAAAATTCAGTGCTACTAGATAGTCTTTGAAGACCCTTGAAAGCTCCACCTAACAAAAATATGCAGGAAGTTTGATGGTCTTTTTCTTCTTTTACTTGGATATTAAAGAGCTCCATTCTCTTGTAGTTTTGAATGCAGAATCTCTCATACACTCATACAGCACACAGGATAAATCTTGCCTTTTTTTTTTGGCTTATTTTCATTCTACATTGAGAAAACACATAGCTAAAAATACTTCAGGATGCTTTCCAGGGAATACCACCCATGTGTCCCTCAAGAGACTCTTCTCTAATGTTCCTTAACCCACATGGTATTCAGCGTTTCCTGTGACAGACTGTGCCTCCACAAATAAGCTGCACAAGTTCCTAGTATGAGCTGTGCACTGCATACGGTGGAATAATTGCCTTAAAAGAATGTTGAGGCTACAAAACAAAGCACTCATAGAGGTAGGCAATGCCAAAATTAAGGCAGTCTGTGCAAACTCAATATGGTCCTGTTGTGCAAAAGCCTAGTCTGAGCCAGTGTCTCATCACATGTTTTTATCTCCTGATTGATTCCAGCTACAGGTACATCCAGCTATTCAGTGGATGAGAAACCACTTGGTATTTCTTGATATTCATAATTTTCATCACTCTTTTAAGTGGTTTATTACCTTATATTTGCCATCCAAAAAAAGAAAAGTCAGTCAGCATGAACATGGCTCACTTCACAAATAAAATTTGCTCTGATCTTCTCTGCATACTTTCCCTCACTGGTGTGGCAAAGCTGTGTTCAAATCATCTACACTTTAAGGAATTCCCCTGCTGTGGTTTTAAACACCTCCCTTCAAACAACAAGGACCTGTTATCCCTGACACTGGAAAGCATTATGCAACCTGAGCTACAGATGCTACCAGCTGTTTTCCTGCCTCACACAGTATGCCCTTCACAACTGCCATAGGAAGGAAAACTTGATCCTTACATCAGCAATGTCTGTTCTAGAGCCATGTGCCTTAAACTACCAAATGGAGTTATTTTCTTGGGTGAAGCACAAAATCCTGCTTCTCAATGCACCCAAGCTCTTCAGTGAATATCCCTCCTTCCATCATCCTTCTTGGCTTCAGACAGCCGAATCCTATAGCATGGGTCCCAGGGAGAAGCAGACTTTCATCTAAATACCAGGTCTGTGTTTTTTCTATGAGCCAGCAACTATCAGTACCAGGCTGCAGAAAAACATCCCAACACCCAAACCCTTTGAACAGGGCATAAAAGACATTCTGTTTGAGAAATCAATGGAAAACCAGATGTCTAAATGGGTGAAAAGTGGTGCTGCTGCTATTAACTATGCAATGATTAATGATTCCAAGTATTTGGGATACAGTTAACCCTTTTCATAGACTCATCTAGGCATATAAATAGAACTTGTATGATTTGACTTCTTCCTAAGCCACACAAATAGCCTATTTTGCATTGGGTTACAACAGATTCAGAGACAAACAAGGCACTGACATGCAGAACTTTGCAGAACCTCCCTTAGCATTAAAACAGGCAAAACATCCCTCTCCTCCCCCCTCTCCCAAACCTGCTAGGCTAATGGCAAAAAAAAAAAAATAGCACCATAGCTGGAAGAAGCCTCAGACACCCTGCTCTGGTTGTCGCAATCTTTCTGTTTGGCCTTTGAAGGAGTGAAGTAGCCCTTTCACACATCTTCTGTGGAGGTGTGAAGAAGACGAGCCCTACCAGCCTATTTTAAGTCCAGTGTCTTTGAGAGAGAGGAGGCTTTCTGGAGTTGGGAAGGAGAGCTGCAGGCTTTGCCCTGAGCTGGTGTTTTTTACCTAATGATATTGAATGGGTCTTCAAAGAGGGCTGTGCAGATGCTCTAAGATGGTTTCCCTCCCCACCACTGTTTTCATGAGCTGGTTGTTTACTATGAGATCAAACATGTTGCTTAACCGTGTCATACTACCTCAGCTATGACTCCTTTGAAGTGAAGCGGTTTACAAAGGTTATCCCCAATAGTCTGTAGCCTCCACTTTCTTCAGGAGCCTGAGTAATCTGCAGTTACAGGGATAAGAGGCCTGATAATTCTCCCTCCAAAAAGACAGGGTAAAAGCATGCAGAGCCTGCCTAGTGCTGATAGCAATTTTACACGTTGAATCGTTGAAGCTGAGGAAGCTGCAGCTGCCAAAAAAAATGGGAACATTTTAAAATTAAGACACCACATAGGCCCAGGAAAATTCTCATTTAGCAAATGAAATGAGGACAAACAGCAAAAGAGATGTACTTCATCACTGATTTTAGCAACTAACTTTCCCTCCCTCAAGGGTGCATCAGCCTTCTTTTTTATTTTCTAATCAGCTCTCCGGCTGGGTGTAGAAGGGGGAGAGGTGCAAGACCTCAGTCATGCATTCAAATCTGCTTCACACCATAGGTGTGCATGGGAAGATCAGTCCCATCACCCTGACCCTTGTTTTGCCATAAAAAGGCAAGATTTCAGCACTCTTCCCCTTCTGTACTCAGGCAGAGTGGCATCTCCTTTTACACTTCCTCCTGCTTCCATGTAGCTGGTGCTTTTGAATTCTCCAGAGGACAGTGTATGACTGAGCTGCTGAGAGTTATCACAGGGGACTGGTACTACAGTGTAAAAGTGGCCGAGGCATGCAGTTATTCAGCTATATTTATCCTGATGGGAAGGGAAGTGGAAGTAATGAGGAGAGGTATGTTGGCGGAACTGAGCAGCCGGAAGGACACGACATTTCAAAGGAGGGAAAATGCAAACGAGAATCTACTGAAGGCTAGTTAAAGGGAAGACAGGACTGAACAGAGGAGGAGTGCATGTATCCAGCAGAGAGAGTGCCGTGGTGCTGTGCTCTGTACTTCTGCATAGCTTTCCCATCAACAAAGAACTGAAAAGAGTACACAAGTTTCATTTTCACATACAGCTTTCTAATTCACTCAACCATACCATTCCTTTCCACCTCAAGTGAGCAAGAGACTACAAGAGGACCAAAATAAATGAGAAAATAAGAAAGACACACTCTTTCACACTCTTAGGATTGTCAGACTAAATGTATCATTTCTGCAGCTCCATAGAAGGCAATGAAGCTGAAATTACTTCTTCGTGCATGGATTACAGTATTGCGCAGTGATTTTTAGGCATCCATAAAATGCAGTGTAAATAGTTTATGCTTAGTCCTAAGGGTGAGGTGCTTTATTTGTTTACTTCTATTAGATCATCATTCTGAAAACTCAAGGAAATATCAGATTGAAAATTTTAGTACAAATGAGGGAATTATTTTGAAAAAAAAGTGGAAAAGATCCTCAGAGTGATAAAATGAAAGTTTAAAAGTACTTCAATTTGAAGAAAATGGGAAAAATAGTTTAGAAATACACAGCAGAATTGTGCAAGCCCAGGCAGAACAGGAAGAACAAAAAAAGTTGTTATACCCATTTTTATTTGTTCCAGACAGGAGAAAATCAGAGAGACATGAAAGGCAGAAGAGGCATCATGCCAGACAACTTTCTGATAGATAATGGGAAATCCAAACTTGCTATCTTGTGTTCTTTCTTCACTTATGTCTGACATCCATCTGCTGGGTTTGCTGTACATCACACCTACGTGGACTCAGTTCTTAGATTTTCTTCCTGAAGGAATAAAAAAAGTTCATTGGGGTGGAGGACAAATAGAAGTCAGTAATCCTTAATATGGAACAGACTTCATACTCAGGTTGTTTCATACAAAGTAATAATAACAAAAAAAAAAAAGCAAAAAATTGGATTAGCAGGATAGAAACGTAAACATTGAACACAATAATAACAGATTTAAATTAAACACAAGTGCGTAAAGAGGCTAAACCTTTCAGTCACAATCTGTTGTGTTAGTGTAGATACACAGACTGATAAATTCTGTGGTGTCTGGTTCTTAAGAAATAAATGTCACTTTGTGTCCTCTGACTGCATCTGAAGTCAATAAATCCATCTGCTGCCTTTCACGCATGTAGAATGCATTTTCATCCCCTTCGAGCCATGTTTGTTGGCCAGCTTGCTATAAATAAATGACCTGCATGACAAATTCATATCCTTGAATTTCAGCCATTAATTTAAGTATGCATATTGCAGTCTCTCCCAGGTACATGAGGAAAGGGGAGCACAAACAGCAGCAGTCCTAAGGTGCTTCCCTTGCCATTATAGGTTGTCAGGTGTGATTTTAAAATATTTGACAAATGATAAATAAAGACAACATGTAATTTCAACAAGAACAGTCTATTTTAATTTCTTTTTTGTGATACCTTCTCTCAGAGTACTTGGTAGCACCTCTGCAGACTGAGGGAAATATGGAGAATAACATACATCTCCTTCCATTAAATTAATGCAACACCTTTATTTCATCATAATATGTTAACTTGTTAAAACACATCATCTTCATGCTACACAGTAAAACACTCCTTGATGCAACAACAGTACTGTGTTGTCACCCAGCTCACCTAGAAGACAAATTCCACATAAACTATTTTGTACCCTTTGTTGCTTTGCCTTGCCAAATTTTCCCTTTAAAGATAATGCCTGTGAGATGTTAATTGACATATTGTTTGGAAAAAATCTGAAGAAACCTCTTTAATTTAATCAGTCTTAACATACAAAACTATTTTTTATTCTTACCTGTTTGCATTTTTCTTTTGATACAAATCATATTTTCTCCCTTTTTTTTTTAAGAGAAACTTGAATTTCATTCCAATTTTGAAGATATTCAAGCCAACCAGTTGTCAATAAAGAGTGTCCCATCTCATTGAAGACCAAAACTAAACAGAATAAGCGGTCTTTAATATTGCTCCCACATGTAGTAGCGTTGCTTTTCATCACTTGATGTGGGCATGATTTCTTTTTTAGAATTGCTAAGACAAGACACCCACACAACTCCCCGTTTGACTTGATGAATTTCTAACTTATGTTTTATATCAGGTTGTTTGGCATAGAAGCAGACTGTAGAGAGAATATTTTTAAGAGAAAAAGTGCTCTTCTCAATCCGAAGTACAAGGACAGTCTGGGTACACTTGTGCTGCATGACTGAAGTTTCATCTCTTTGTTTGCATTTTTGGCGAGAACTGAAATATCCTCCACAAGAAATTGTGGATCTCGAGGGAGAAGAGAAGGGAAGAGACTGCAAGCTACTATTCACCAGGATGTTACAAAAATAACTTTCATGTGTCAAGTGGTACGGTGTAGGTGGTGCAATTTGGCATTATCTTGCATCACTACTCGTCTATCACCACGCTTTTGAAAATTATCCCTGTCCTTGGCATGGTGTTCACACACAAAGTGATTTCACTTTTTACTTTCCTGAAAAACAAATCCAGATTTCAAAACAATAGAATCAGCCCAGGATAGGACTAACTAATCTTTACAAAATTTATATACTTATATATATACATATAAAATGAGATTTCCAAGTTTTTATTTCATAGGCACTGATAGAGAGATAAGTTTCTATTTTAATAATCTAAAGAATGAGTTTGCAAATCTTTGCAACAAGAGTTTAAAGAAAACCCATGCAGTAATACAGAACTGAATTTAGAGGTTTAAATTAGATTATTCACAGAATTGGCTATTTTACAACCTACTCCAGAAAGTAGTAGGCAAAAAGCTCTCATTGAACTTTGTCCTTCCATGACTGGTGTAGAAATATGGGCTTTGGTTACCCAAGCAACTGATCAACAACTTCACCTTGGCTGTAAATGAAATGTTGGGAAGAGATTAAAAAAATGAAACAGGAAGCAGGGAGATAATTTGAAGAGAAAAAAAATAATGCCTAGGATCATGAGCAGGCAAGTAGTTCTAGTTCTTTGTCAGTACAAGAGAAAGGACTGGATTCTTACAACATGACAGAATAAAGTGGCATTTAAAGAGGTGCCAAGAGAGTTTCAAAGCCCTTACCTATTGAGTCTTACTGAAAATGGCAGGTTCAAGTTATATAGAGGATAAAGGGAATATTTTATACAAAACAAAACATGCAGACATTATCCTCTTCTGGCAGTAGGGAAGCTTTTAACCTGAGAAGGTCTAGATTGGTTATCTGTTATCTGGGGCACAGCATACTACTGTGAAAATACATAGTATTTATTTTAGAACTACTGGATAGCACTGGAGTAAAACCTAGGGGTTTTCAACCTTTTAATAGTGACTCTCTGATTCAAAGGGACTGGATATACACAATATATTTACTTGAATGTTATCAAAATTACAAAAATTAGGGATACAATTCTCTTCTTGTTTTTCATTCTGTTTTGTTTCCTGTCCAAAAAGTCTGGATTGATTTTTTTAAACCCTTTTACAGCAGTAAAGTCCATGAGAAACTGTCTTTTACCTTGCACTGTAGAGATCCTTTCACCACTAGGGCTGAGAGGTGTGATCCTAGGAAGAACAAGGTCAGTATGAATCCAAATCTCCAACGCTCTAAGGAGACTAGAAAGGGAAACAAGACAATAACTGAGCAGGTGTGTTGCTTGTGCGTGAGGGCCACACAGGACCGGAGGCTGGTGAGGGGCTTGGAACACAAGCCCTATGAGGAATGACTGAGGGAGCTGGGGGTAGTTGGCCTGGAGAAAAGGAGACTCAGGGGTGACCTTATCACTCTCTTCGATTTCCTGAAAGGTGGCTGTAGTCAGGTGAGGGTTGGTCTCTTTCTCCAGGCAGCAACTGACAGAACGAGAGGACACAGTCTCAAGCTGCATCAAGGGGAATATAGGTTGGATATTAGGAAAAGGTTTTTCACTGAATGAATCATAAAGTTCTGAAATGGCCTGCCTGGGGAGGTGGTGGAGTGACCATCCTTGGATGCGTTTAAAAAAAGCTTGGATATAGCACTTGGTGCCATGGTTTAGTTGAGGTGTTAGGGCATGGGTTGGACTTGATGATCTTCAAGGTCTCTTCTAACCTGGTAATTCTGTGAATTCGGTGAACTGCAAATAGTGTGGGATGAAGTCTTTAAACTAAAAGCTCACAGAGCATGTGTGGATATGTGTGCATATTCTATAAGTCATCTGATCTGGTACCTCTTGGCACAGTAACTGAGAATTTAGAACAATAAAAAATTAAGATAATAATCAGTGGTTTAAAACTCCACTGATTGAAAGGTGCCTTATCTTTAAAGGGTTGCTTCAGGTCCTAAAGAGATTTGCTGTTATTCTCAACTATCATCTCTAAATCCAAAGCAAGCAAGCATACTGTGTTATAACTGTTTCCAGATGACATAAATTTTGCAGGAATAGCAAATACTGCAGAATACAGGTGACTGAGCCCTCTCAGCTATTTGAGAAGCTAACTATGAAAGTTTTAGGGCAGTCATGTGCTAAACAATATTTTGAAGAAAGATGGAAAGCATCTGAGGTCATGGAAGCTAGAGACTGAACATATGCTCTCAGCCTGATCCTCTTAGTAAGGGTGAACACAATCTTTGCTGTATAATAGGAAACTGTATCATCTCTGACATTGGTGCCACATAGCAGCCAGCATTGACGCTGGCCTGAACACTGTGAATGTCCACTAGACTTACAAAAAAAGAATCAAAAGGTTACTAAACAATCAGAATTATTTGTTCCATCATCAAAGTTAGCCTTAATTTCTGATCATTGGAATTCCTGGCACATTTCTGTGTAGGAAGAAAGACTCCTCTCCAACTAAATCACTATTCCATGTACTGAGAATTAGAAACTGTGATCAAGATACATCAAACTTTTTGTTAGGCAACGCTTTAAGAAGATTGAGCACACTGTGTTGTTATTATTTTACAGCAATGCCTGTTTTTTACTCTCTTGACCAATATAGGCTCCTGCTATACGCTTTTTTTTTCTTGTGGGATGTAGAAGGGCCAAGGGGCTCTTTTCTGATATTTGTGTTTTGGCTACAGCTAATGTGAAAGGATCTCCTTGTGTCCCCATTGAGGAGGAAAGCTGTGACAAAAAGGTGGGGCCTGTTCCTGAAAATAGTGCTTATGTGTTTCTTTCCACTTTCATTAATCCAATTATTTTAGTGTGTGTACTCGCAGACACGTAACCTCACACTAAGGATTATCCTGTGAAGGTTTATGCACAAATTTGACCTGATGCACTGCAAATTCAGAGACAAGATGTTCCTGCTGAATATTACCAACCAATTGTCACTTCTTCGATCCCAAACTTCCCACTGTCTCTCTGTAGAACCTAGAATACTGTTGCAAATACTGGTATTAACATTAAAAAGCTTAATTTACCTCAAAGTTAGCCTTGTCCCTTCTGTGAAGATTAATTCAGAAGTTTTCTTGGGGTTTTAGGGGTTTTATTTTCAAACTAAGCACTGAGGGCAAAACTCTCCTCCTTTGAGGAACCCAAAGCATGGACCTGACTTCTGCAGATTGTCTGCTCTGAAACTGAGGAAACCTCAGTGCATGGACACAAAGTATTGTCAGCTGAGAGCTCATTTGCAGGATCGTCTCTCCTTTTTAACTCTGCTTAATTCTATCACTGAAATAAGGACAAGGGTCTATTTTGGGGTTTAAATGTAATTTATTATGTAATTGTTGCTCGGTAAATGAGTTTACGTGGGATACAATAATACAGAATTTCAACTGTACTTTAAAGGCTGTCTTGCAAATCACTGTCATGTTTCTACTCGTTTAGGATCAGTGCTGTCAAATATTAACAATATACAGGAAATATGTCCTTCTTTTTCAGGAAATGCTTGTATCATTGAGTCAGTAAAACTGTTTCAGCTTAAGAGAATCAGATTTAAATACCACTTAGAGACATGCCTAACATTTATAAAAACAATAAATATTAGTGGTATATTAAGTGTTTGCTTAAATTCAGAAGCTAACAGATTAACTACCTCTGTATTAGTCTTCTTCTTTCCATATACAACACGATATAACAGTTTGATGAAACATTTGCTATTAAACATTTCTGAAAATATTTTCAGGACATGTATGTTCTGTACAATATAGCAGTTTTGGGTCTTGTGCAATACTGCACATAATATATATCTGTATGTTCTTTGTATATTATGGGTGTGTATTCCTTGATAGCAGGGGGGAGGAAAAACAAACAAAGCTTCTGAGGATAAACAGCATTGTTTAATTTTCACCAGCAGAGATCATGCTATTTGCTTTTGAATCCTAAACCACTTTATTTCAAATTTAAATTTATTTAAACTGAAAATATCTGTGGTATCATCAAACTGATGAAACTTCTGATAGTAACCCTATATCTCAAATTGTCCCCTTTTCCTGCCTTGTAACTAGAGACAGGCTATAAGGTGCAGGCTGGATTCTTTATTACAATTCAGTTTTGCTGGAAGGAAGAGGCTAATGGGAATGTCACATTTTTAGTTTCCATCATAAGGTCCACATGCTATTTACTCCAACTGCTTCTTTACTTGTCCTTCTTGATGATTCTGGTCCCATTTTCCACTGACAGTACTCAGTCCATTTATGCCCAGGAAATTATATGAAAAAGAAATAAAGAATAACAATGTTGGATCTACAGCAGCCAGGGAGCTTTTTTTATACTCCAGCCACAGTTTGATGATTGGTGCAAGCACATTTATCGCTCCAGCAGGTATTTTCCAGATCTAAACCAAAATATTTTGTGTCCTTGTCTTGCTTTATAGAACCCCAGCAGTAATTTTCCAGACATTATTTCCATCTTGCATTTTCCTGTCATTTTGCTTCTCTCTCTTCCAGATTATTTCACATATTCTGACATAACCCAAGAAAACAACAGATGGCAACTTCATCCAAGTGGGTGTTATCCACTGGGACTGCAAAACAGGAGCTTGTTTTCCAGTAACTTCCTGCCTTTCAGGTTAAAAGTTGCAGAACCTACTGCAGTGCTCTAATGTGAGTCTCAAATGTGCGTTAGGGTTGGATTGTCTTAGGCAGAGTTAAGTCTGCTGTTTTCAGTAAGATGAGATGGAGCCCTGCCCTCAATCAAAATTTTGAATCCAACCTCACTGACTAGACTTGGATGTGGGATTTCTAATGTGCAATGCATGAGTAGCAGTGATAATGCAGTCCAGCAGAAGAAACAGAGGTAATACAAAGAAAAGTAGAATGTTGAGAAGTTGTGTGGTTATGTGGGAAACAAAAAACAGTTGGCAGATTAAAAGGCTTGGAAGAGAAGCAGCAAGAGGAGGAAGGGAAGAGAGAAGGAATAAAGAAGGAAGGGAAGGAGGATCCTTCCTTTTCACACAGGAGAAAAGTGGTAGAGAGAGAAGGAAGGAAGGAGAGAAGGATGGATATAAAATATAGGAGGGCATATTTAGCCATGCAGTGGTGTTGTTAAATTCCTCCTAAGCAAAGTTCTATTTCTTTAAAACTTTAGGGCTTCCAGTTGTGCCAAAAAACCCCAATGTAAATAAATACTCTAAAAGTTACAAACAATGAGACACATTTTTATTGGATTTCTTTGTATAGAAGTAGGACAGTATCTGTATCTTGTCCCGACAAACATGTAAGGAAAGTTTTACTTCTGCTCCTCAACAAAAAATATCCTTTTCATCAACAAAGGGAGAGGAGTGCAAATACTTTGAGCTACATATGTTGATTAGCTATGAAATGGGGAAGTAAGCATAGAAGCATGAGAAAATTTAGCTCAGGTCACAGATGAATTTTCAGCTTTTTTTCTTTTGCGGAGCCTTCTCAGCCCACAGCTTAGCCACTACAGCAGGAGACAGCTAATACATGTAATAACTGCGACCAAAGAAAGTGGTATGTATTATTAAAAATAGTGTCAGAACACAGGAAAAAATACTGAGAATACAAAAGCAAAATTAGGGTATAATCTTTAATTCTAAGATAAGGGGGAACTAGAATACAGGGCATGTCTATTGTCACAACTGAAGAGGCTTCCAATGCATACAAAAAAGAGCAATTCAAATCAGACAAATATGTAAGTAGTTAGTTGGCTTTGCCTCACCTGCCTTTGGGTATCTAAAGTAACCCATTTGACCTGAGCTAGTGAGGCAAAGTTCCCACTGGAAGGAAACAGATGTTTCAAAGAAACAATTCATCTGAACCATACCTGCCTTAGGTTAAGAGGAAGTGTCCTTTCAGGATGTCTGGTTTTTTTTCCCTGAGTATAAGGTGGACCTTCTGCTGCCTGCTCAAACTTTGGTGATGTTTCTATTTGTTCCGGTTAGAGCAACACTAGGCAACCCCGGATATGCACTGTCACCACAGAAAGCATCAATACCTTGTTGAGATGAGGAAGACTTTCATACTGGGTCCGGGAGGACTGTGGTGGGTGAACCCCAATCAACACCTGAACACCCACACAGCCATTCATTTATCCTCCTCTCACATGAAATGGAATAAACAAGCATCTCTGTAGGTATTGGCACTTGGCCAGAGTCAATCCACCACATAAGTGGGACTGACCAACTTTATGTGTTGGTCAGTCTTGTACTAAAATCCTTTATTTCACCTACTTGTCAGGAGGACTTTGTATGTTGATCAACCTGTTGAATTAAAAGATTGCTAAACAATTGTTTACAAACCCTGAGAGCTATAAAAGCAATCTGAAATATTGCTATCATTAAACATATTTTGCACTACTAATTTTTTCCATCAAGAAACAGAAAGAATCAAAATGATGGCTCTTTCCCATGGACTTGTTAATAATGAGAAATCTTTACAGAACCAAGCAATAGGGTTGGTAAAATACAGATGTCATATTCTTAGTGGCAACCTTTTGCCTGAGCTAACACACTTGGCAAGAAATTAAAATTAAATTCCACATTTCCTGATATTGACAAGGAAGTAAGAGTGTTGCCTCTGGCGAGGCGTGACGACGTGGTTCAGGAACGGCACGGCAGTCACCCCAGACTGCTCGGTCCAATTACTCGCAGACACCAATATGGTGGACGGTGAATGGCGTTTATTTCGGGGTGACGCGGCGCTATATAGCCTGGGCTACGTCACTTCCGCTAGCTTCGCGCCACAACCAACGGTATTGACAAACAGCGGGGAGAAGGCGGGGACCCTAACTTCCCGTACAGCGCGTGATTCTTCCGGTCGCTGGTCCCTATCTCCCCACATAAGAGAAGTAAAAATGCTGATTTACTTACACACACATGCACAAAAAAAAGTTCACTATGTTTAGTTGTCTAAACACTTTCCCTGTTTGTTCCACCTAATTTCTTTGACGATTTCAACTGCAATAGTTTCTCCAGTTTGTCTCCCTCTAGTGGATCACCCCTTTTGTGTGTCAGCAGATACTTTATTCTCAATTTTTAATTTTTCCATCACTGGTATTGTGTGGCTATAATGTTATTATAATAATTGAATAATCTATACACAGCAATTACTCTATTTCATTCCTGATGACTGCATCATTTAAACTTATATTTCTTCCTATTGCCCCAGGTATCAGCTGTCTGGGCAACAATTCATGCAAAGTATTCTCAATCCTCTTCTCATCTAAAAAAATACAATTATACTGTATTGCTTTTTGGTCATTCTTGTGTCTTCTAGATGAGTTCAGGGACTGGATAAGTAGAGGCCTATGTAAAGCAGCCTTTTAAGTGGTCTAAATTAGGACCTGGTGAAACAAAATAAAGCTAGGCACAGTTAAATCATGTCACAAATATGGAAAGCCTTGTCTAAGCCTCTAGCAAGTATCATCTTTCAGCAACATAGATATATTCTATTGCTTGATGAATATAAGACAATGTGGCCTAGTCCTATTTTTCAAAGGATCCATACGTAATTTGGGGAAGAATATATTTAATTATAACCAACATAGAATCTGTCTTGGGCTTATTGGTATCATCTGCATTATGATCTTAATGTTTCTGTGGTGGATCAGAGCCCTTCTATGTTTAACATCTATAAACCACAGCAAAAAGGCTTATTTCCCGCCTCAAAGATCTTACACTACAAAAGATAGGGCAACCAAAAAGTGGACTTGGCAAAGAGAAGGTGAGAATGGAAGAAGCAAATAAGATCTGATAGTTGAACTGTTGCTGAATATTATTAGTGTTAGCACAGGCTGCCAAACATCTTTGTGACTGCTGTATTTTATAGGCAAATAAAAAGTTTCAGGTTTACAAACACAGATCTCAAGAAGGAAAATCTCATGACCAGTGGAACTGCTATGTCTGAAGGGGCACAACTCTTCCAGAGCAGAAGTTTCTTCCTGTGAATACATTCAAATTATACTGTTGATTTTCTTTCCTTTTGTCCTCGACCCAGATAACACTGCTGTTCAAGTAGGATATAAAATAGATTCTGTTGTAATTAAGCAATCAGCTGCACAATTAAATCTGAAGTTGGATAAGTGGTGTGAGCTG
Source organism: Ploceus nigricollis (assembly GCA_013399945.1). Taxonomy (NCBI): domain Eukaryota; kingdom Metazoa; phylum Chordata; class Aves; order Passeriformes; family Ploceidae; genus Ploceus; species Ploceus nigricollis. The sequence goes on from VXBC01007275.1 coordinate 621,015, forward strand.
CTATTCATAACTACTTGTGAAGTTACACCCAGGTTTATTTGTTCCCTGTTCACTGGACTCCCACCTCCCCTTCTTCAAATTCCTTCTAATACTTATGGGAATAATAATTAAGAACAATAGCAAAAAATCTCACAGTCAAGTTCCTGGGCACTGAGATGCTAAGCCACCACATTTTTACTTGGGCTCATTCCTTCACATGGCAGTGAGCTGATTCATCTTGCACCAGCTTAGAGAGTGGAGAGAGTCATTCCCACTCCCCTTTTTATGTCTACTTGGGAAGGGATTTCAGGGGTGGATCTGGAATGAAAAATTGCATAAGAGGGCATTAGTACCTTCCCTTCTTACCTACTGTACTCTCTGCTTCCATAGCACACAACATAGCGGTAATTAGATGGTCAGCCACGGTTTGTGCAGTAGAGAACACAGCCAAAGCACTCTCAAGTTTAAAAAAAAAATCCTCTCTCCTGTGAACTTGTGTAATTGTTCTCCTTGGACTGATTCTGCTAACGCCTACCCACTTGAATAACTGTACTCATTCTTTGAAATCAAAGTATGACTGACTAATTGCATGCAAACTGGCTTAAGCCCTTAAATTCTGAGCTTTTGAAGACAAAACTGCATCTGACATGCTTTGTGCTGCTCTTGAACTACTTCAGCACACTATGAAGCAAGGAAATAAAAGTAGAAATGGAGACAAGGTTTTTAAGGTGTCCTTAAATTGACCTTCAGAAAGAACCAACAATGAACACTGAGAAAAAATTTGTCAATGAAGAGGAATATTGTCCCAAGTGTAAACAAAAGCTTCACAATCCCATTTAAGCATTCTTAGAACATTAATCCATTTAAGATATTAGGACATAAAAAGACCATTGCTGAGGACAGCAAGTGAAAGTTGAGATGGGTTGGGTTGCTCTGTCCTACTCAGACAGATATCATATTTCAATTCTGAAAATACATTCAGAGGAATTTGAGGTATTTTCTTATTTAAGAGGCTCTGTTGTGGACTTTTAAAGTGTTTCTTTTACCATACAGCCACTTATAAAACAAAGGAAAAAATCCACCTCCTAATGTATGAGCTAACAATGTACAGGTAGTTTAATATCCTCATAATTACCATTTTCACATTTCTTTCATTTGTCATAAAACTGAATCCTCCCAGACAGACTGTCTGATAAAATTATATAGCTAGCTACAGTACATCAAAGAGAACAAGTGAAAGTAACTTTCATACTCACATACACGGAAATTCTGGTTGACCTAAAAAGAAAGAGGTTTTTGTATCTCCTGCCTCTTCTTTTGGAATCTATCCTTGGTTCATGCAGTTATCATCTCTAATTTTCAATTTGAACTGTTTCATCTGAACATAATGGAAAAGTAAAACAAAGAGCTGAAACAACAATCAGATTGTTAAAGGTTTGTCTTTGCCTATTGCGTAAAAGATAATGCTGCTGTACTAAAAACACTAAGAGAATTGTAGTGAAGTTGGAATTTCTCTGGAGGACCTGTGTTAAATAGTCTTGTCCTGAGAAAGTAAAGACCATACTTCACTTCAGATGTAGACTTTAGGAGATTAATGACAAACATTTTCAAGGTCTTTTCTTTTAGAAAGAAAATCCTATCATGGCCGCATGAGAGCTGGCTTGGCTTTTTTTTTATTTTTAATTTCTTCCAAAATTTTTAGGCCATTCTTTAAAAAAAGATTTAATCAATTTTCAGTTTAAAATTCCCAGAAAAAAAAAGTAATGTCATTCATTCCAATTTATATTACACACAAGAGATTATATTAATACAACTCTGTGGGATTTCAAATCTCAGACCAGGTCATTTAGTGCTATTTTAAATCTGCATTTTCATACATGTATAGCCTGTGAAGGTTTTCATTCTGTGTTCATGTAACGCTAATGCAGTCATGACATGCAGGCCACAATGCCTCTTCCCACAGATGATGGCACAGAAGGCACAATTTCATGTATTTTATTTACATTGACAAGGTCGAGGGGTCAGGCTGCTGACTGTGAACTCTCCTGTTAGATGGACCCAGAACATATGCCAGCACGGAATCCATTGGCAGCTCCCTTAAGCAAGGACTTGGGATATTAATATCTTAGTGGAACAGTTGGGTGCTCGCCTCAGCTTTTGCTCTGGAGTAAATATTTCACTGTGTGCCACTCACAGCTCTGCCCTTTGGCCAGCCAGATGTGTTGACAATTTTACATAAAAGTAATGACTACAGAGAGGTGAAAGGTTCAGGAATAAGGCAATAAGTATTTTCACCTTTTGGGAATATGTAAACCCCATAAAAAGCCTCAGGCTCTACTGCACTAATGTTGTACGTTCTGCAGCTAGAGTATGGCAAAGCTGTATTCATTAACAGCAAACATGAGCTTGTGAGATTGCCTCACAGCTTATGGAAACTTCACCTTTGTGATCCATGGAACTAGCCTGTGCTTCACAGGGATGATGCTGAATTATAGGGGAGCAACATTATTCCTGTCTTCAGGAAATCTGGCATTTTACTGATGATGTTGGACCAATGGCACATGCCACTAGCGACACTTTGGAGGCTATTCTGTGCAATCTTCTGTAGACAGCAAAAGGCAGTCCATTGAGACATAATCATTAGGAAAAGCCAAGTTGTTTATAACTTAAGGAAAAAGGAAACTTACCATTTCAACACAAAAAGGGATAAAGATTTCAGGTAATCATTGATCAGATTTTGCTTAGCTCTTAAGGTATTAACAGCTCTACTAACATTTTGTGGCTGCCTTTGAGCTGTGGGCTGCATCTGGAAAAGCTTTAGAATATAAGCACATAAGACTGGGATGGAACTAGTGTATTTTACCCAGATACTACCCATCCATTCTACTAACCAGCTTTGTGTATAGTTGCATAACACTCCAGTTATAATGTCAAACACTAAATACAAACCAGTGAAGTTTGTTTGGCAGATATTTTACACCAGTGTTGAGGTAGGTGAAGAGGATACCAGATTTGTCTTAGAGGATCATGCCAGCCATGAAGGACACAGGAAGGACACCAGTGCCAGTGAACGTACATCTGATGCAAGTACAGATAAATCAAGTAAAACACAAGTGAGCTGATACCCTACATTGATGATTAATGTGTATCAGAAATAGTGTGGCCAGCAGGACCAGGGCAGTGATTGTCCCTTGTACTTGGCACTGGTGAGGCTGCATCCTGAATCCTATGTTCAGCTTTGGGTATCTCACTATAAAAAGGACATGGAGGTGCTGGAGCATGTCCAGAGAAGAGCAACAAAGCTAGTGAAGGGTCTGGAGCAGATGTCTTATGAGGAGCAGCTGAGGAATATGGTGTTGTTCAGCCCAGAGAATAGGAAGCTCAGGAGAGGCCTTATTACTCTCTACAACTGCCTGCAAGGAGGCCATAGTCACGTGGGGGTTGGACTCTTCTCCCAAGTAACCAGTAACAGGACAAGAAGAAATAGTCTCAGGTTGTGCCAGAGGAAGTTTGGTTTGAGTATTAGAAAAAATTTCTTTCAGAAAGAGAGCCGACAAGCATTGGAAAAAGCTGTCCAGGGAGGTAGAGGTATTCAAAAGACTTGTTGGTGTGGTGCTTAGGGACACGGTTTAATGCTGGACTTGGCAGTGTTGTGTTAACAGATAGACTCAATCCAAAGGTCGTTTCCACCCTAAATTAGTCTATAATTCTAAATACACATCCTGAGTTCCTCAGATTGTAGCATTCACTATCCAGGTACTGTCTTCTTCAGGAGGTGAGACAGCAGCAGGATCTCAATGTGTGGATTTTCTGTCTCTCTCTTCTTGCAGGGGTCATTGTCTTTGCTGAAGTGCTAACACCTGAAGTGTTAACACTATGCTAGGTATTCCCTAAATTCATTAGCTCATACATGAGTATTGTCAGTGCATGCTAGGCTTTGTCAATGAATGAATACCTGTGAAGCCAGTGAAACCCCAGTGTCTGGTCATTTTACTAATTCTGTAAGAAAGTTTTGTATCAATAGCAATGATAACAATATAGTTATATTACACACATATTGTTATATATCAACAATATTGTTATACTTCATGTAACAATACCATTTTGGTATTTAATTCCTGAACATTTGACTTCATGCAGTTCATGCAATTCTGCCATATTAGTTTACTGTAGCATTTTTAGTTTTTCTAGAGTTAAAAGAAGTAATAATTACAGAAATCAAATAAAAACAACCCTCCTGCCTCAAAGTCCAAGTAATGCATCATCAGAAGAGCAGAGATGTCCCTACTACTCAGACAAACAACATGACTGAACCAGTTCAGTCTATTTTCAGTGGATTTCACAACTATTTTTGCCAGCAGAAGAATACTGTGAGTTCCAGTGGTGCTCAGGAGATGTAAAACAGTGGTCATGGTCCTTTCAGCCTCTGTCTTAACCTCATCCCTCATTACTATTGAAAAACACCTAAAAGACAATGCAGTCATTGGTCACAGCCAGCACACCTTCATGAGAGAAAAGTCCCATTTATCAGACCTAATTTCCTTTTATGACAAGGTAACTTACTTGATTGATCAAGGGAAGCCGATTGATGTAATATTTTTGGATTTCAGTAAAGCTTTTAATACTGTCTCTCGCAGGAGATAAAATGCTGGATAAAATGTCCAGCTCACATCTGGATAAACACATCATGCAATGGGTCAGCAACTGGCTCACAGGTTGGGTACAAAGAGCTGTAGTGAATGGGGTGACATCAGAATGGCGACCTGTCACTAGTGGGGTTCCACAGGGCTCCATCCTTGGCCCTGTGCTCTTTAACATCTTCATAAAAGATTTGGACACAGGACTGGAAGGGATACTAAGCAAGTTTGCAGATGATACAAAACTGGGAAGAGCTGTAGACTTCCTTGAGGACAGGGAGGCCCTGCAGAGAGACCTCGACAAATCAGAGAGATGGGCAATCATCACCCATATGAAGCTTACCAAAGACAAGTGCCAGATTCTGCACCTGGAATGGGGCAGCCCTGGATGTACAGACAGACTGGGGAATGAGAGGCTGGAGAGCAGTGCCATGGAAAGGGACCTGGAATCCTGGTCGATGGCAAGTTGGACATGAATCAGCAGTGCCCTGGCAGCCAGGAGGGCCAACCCTGTCCCGGGGGGCATCAGGCACAGCATCACCAGCNGACAGAGTTCAAGAAGTGTTTGGACAACCCTCTCACAGGCACATGGTGTAACACTTGGGAATGTCCTGTGCAGGGCAGGTAGTTGGACTTGATGATCCCTGAGGGTCCTTTCCAACTTAGCTTATTTTGTGATTCTTTGATAACTTTTTACTCTCACCCAACATCCATGTAATGGAGGTTCCCCTGCCTCCTTCCCCTTCAGGTTCCTTGCACTTAATTCACCATTTTCTAACTGTCCCTTTAGGCTTGGCTCCTGATCCCTCTGCTCTGAAGAAGCACAGAAAGTACATCAGAGAGTGTCTTTGCAGTGCTTTCTGGCCATGAAGGAGAAATAAGAGGGGGAAGTCTGGTTCACCTAGTGCAGTCTTCTAGTAGATCATCCTTCATATAAAGAGAATATGTTGACCTACCTGTTAAACTATTACACATTTCCCCAGTTTTCAGAAGCTCATGATTCACACATACAAAAAAAAAAAGGATGTCATCAAAAAGCATCTTTCTGAAACCAGAGTGACTCTCTTAGCAGAAATCTACTCCTTCATCTTAAAGTGAAGTATGGTGAAGTACCTAATTTTAGAACTGTTTTCATGTGGGTAAAACCAGATGGAGATTTTTCAGACAGGACAAAGGTTTTAATCTTTATTCTCCCCTCCACTTTCCTGTAACAACAGGGAAAGCAGTAAGCATTTCTTTCATGTGATGTGGCTGCTCAGCCATGCAGTCTTCCCAATCACATAGGGGTTATAGCTGCTCCTGAGTAAAACATTCTCTTTTCTTTTTTGAAAAGTGGCTAAGCTATTTTTGTTCAAGTTTTCAAAAGAAGTGTTCTGCCTGCAGCAGAAATCCAGCATGAAAAATTTCTGCCCAAATTATTAAAGAATGGTGGAGTAACAAACTACTGAAAACAGATGGAGTTTGGCATAAGAAATTACAGATGCCATCACTCACGGCCTTTATACTCTCTAAGCATTTATACCGTAAAACATATTCAAATGTGCATTACCATTCAGCAGAGTTCTCACTTCTCTTACCTTCTGTGTTCCTTAAAAAAAAAAAAAACCCAGACTTTTTGGCTGTAATACTGATCTTCAAGATCAGTATCAAATGTACTTCCAAGTAGCTAGAGGCTATTAGGTCAGCCTTCCACTCAGCATTCAGGTGGCAAGAACCTCCTTACCTCAATGTCATTATTTCTTACAAGACTCAATAATGACTTTATCCTTACTCACTGTTTTAGTTCAGTGTAACAGTGCAAACAGCACAGAAAATCTCAGAGACAGAGGGGTCTGAACAGATACCAAGAAAGCTAATGGAGTGGATTTTGACAGAGTGGGTTTTAATTTCTTGAAGGAAGTTGCCATACAAACAGATGTCAAAAATCTTTCAACCCTTAACAAGAAAGGTAGTAATTATACATTCTGGGGTGGGAAATCTATCATAAACACCATTTGTAGAACAAATTATAGCACTGACTCTTGCTTGTATTATAAGAGTGCAGAGGGAAGAGGTGGATATTCTAACAACTGTTGGATACAGAGAAAGACATAATGAAAGTCAGTTTAGCAAAAACTAGGAGATAATAAGACACTTGACATTAGAATCTTCATATCTTATTGGTGGATCCATTTATTTTTTTATATCAACTTGGATTAAACAAGGAGACAAATTTAGGATTTAACAAAGAAACAGCTGTGCATTTCCATTTCTATTTGATTTATATTGTTACAAATCAATTTCATACAAGAGAAGCACCTTCTGGTATATCAAAGACTCACTATAGTGAATTAGAGTGGCTCCATGGAAATAATAGTTATATTTGTTCAAAATTGATACACAACAAGTCTGGATCTCTCTACATCTACTATTTAAGGCAGCTACAGCTAATTTGGGAGAACAACTCTAAGTTTTAATCCAAGGAAACTAATTTTGCCTAACTGAAATGATACAGAAGTATCCTCTTCATCTCAGGAAAATTAATGGCAAGGAAGGCCTGCATTCACTAATGGCTTGACTTCCTCTGTTAGTATCACTAGATGGAATCCACACCGTTAAGGAACTATATGAATTCTAAGAGACTTCCCTTGTTTGTTTCTTCACATTCTCTGGACATAGTTTCAAAGGAGTTTAATGTTAGACCTACCCTCTAGACAAAGCTTTGACAGTAAATGAAGACTGACTTACTGCTATTACTGTAGTCCAGCCAGACCATTTCAGTAAAATTCAGGCCTCAGTGCATTCAGTGGGAGATTTCCTATGAAGTTCAGATGAAGCCAGGATTTCATCTCAGCTTCTCTCTTCTGGTGTAGGAGAACTGACTACAACTAGGCAGAGATGATGCATTGTTCTTTACAGTCTGCACCTGTGTCTAATTTAGTCTTGCAGCTAGAGCTACACAGCAAAGTACTTGACAGCTACTAGAGAGAATAGTCTGGAAACTGTCAGCTCAGAGGGATGCTTTTAGAGCTCTCACTCTTTGGAGTAAGTTCTTTTCTGTTTAATCGAAGGAAAAGTATTTTTGTTAAGAAACTTGACATTCCAAATAAGAGTGCTGTTAAGTCAGGGAATGAAAATATGAAATTGCTGTTTGTTACCAGTGCTGTAAATCTTGCTGAAAGCCTTCACAAACACACCAGATGCAGACTGCTAAATCCTTCCACTTCATGACAGCACCGAACCACTGATGGGACCACGCTTTCCACAGAGGGGATTGAGCAAGTACCAGATATGTAAAGCCTGCATGCATCAGTTATGATTAGCAAGTGAGGCAGATGCCATACTCAAGCAATAATGTAATATTGTACATCCAGATAAAAATGTCACACATATACAAGAAAAAGCTTGATTCTATGCATTCACACTATTACATTAAATTTTGAGTGCTGTCAGGACTGAGTGTATAGCCTAAAAACAGTGCAACATTCAAGTTGTGCATCTAAGTGTTTGTGTACACACGTATACATGCAACAAAATTACCATATCCATAATTATGCACAGAGATAACAATGTTTCCATTATCTCTTTCACAGCAACAATTTGAAAATCAGTAAGTATAGTTTTCTCTTGCTGCAGATGGAAAGTTGGAGGCTGAACTCCAGGCTGAATTTGAAGTTTTGGAAAAGTTGATTAATTCAGAATTTTAAGACAATGCTTTAAAAAGCAAAACATTTTATAGATACATGACTCAGAAAGGGCTGAAATGTAAAGCATTTAGCTTGATAGGTGCATATACATACATACACACAGAGGTAAAAGGAGGCTTTGTACAGTCACAGTGTGAAATTACTGTGAAAACACTGTAAATCTGTACAAAACTGAAATGTCTCCTTATTTTCAGCATAGCATAAACCTATTCAGCATTCAGGTGATGCATTTAATCACTTGCGTATCTGTTGCTATTTATTCTTTTTTATATAGGTATGACAAAGAAGAAAAATGTAGTCTTTGAATTTAATATCCCAGATTGCTAGGATATATTAATAAACCATTCCACTGTTACTTTGCCTCACTGGCCTTCTAGTCTGTTCCAACAGACCTTCTTGTTACTTAGCCTATCTTTAGCCTCCAGCATTTGTGATCTTCAGCTTACAAGAAATTAGGGCAATATCCATAAAAGGATGTTTCAATTTAGTTTATCCTGAAAACAGGTTCACAGACCTATATTAGGTACTAAGAATAGAAATTATACCTAACCAATACCCTAGCCGACAGGAAATGCTGAAGATCGTGAAATTTCACCTCTCGTGTTTAATGCACCTAACATTGAGCTGCAGAAACGTCTAGGATGAGACCAACATTCCTAGTTCGTAATATCTTATGGGGGCTTAGAAGTCTAGGTTGTCTATGTTTCACCTGATGCTTAGCTCCCACTTTAATGACTTTCCTTTGGGATAATTAGTCGGTGCTTGAAACATGCAGGAAATGGGAGGTTTACGGGAGCAAAACCCTCCCGGCTGAGAAAGCCAAAACCTGAAGTACAGCTGATAAAGGTGGTGGCTTCACTCTGGCTTCTACTTCCACAAAGGTCCCTCACCGTCTTTCTACTGGTGCTGAGATCCAAGTCTTAACTGGATTTTCCTTGGAATTAGGCTTAGTTATCGTGAAAGCTTCAGCCTTCCACAAATTATTCTAAAATTTACTCCTGAGCTTTTACTTAAATCCAAGAGCATTACCTTTAGCTGGAACAAGTCAGTTTTGAAGTCTATTTCTGCAACGTGACCTTTTACAAAAATCTCACATCTAAGCCCAAACGTCACTCCGGAGTAACTCAAATTCCTCCTGAAGTACGAAATGCCTGGATGCCGAGAAGGCAGGCGAGGGGCGGCACTGGGGCAGGAGGGCCGTGAGAGACCAGAGGCAGAAAACCTTCGGCGCACGAATCCACCTCGGCCGCCGCTGCCCGCGCCTGGCTCTCGGGCTGTTTCAAACGTTTCCAGCTGTGGAGTTCAGCTCCCTCTTATAAAAAGAAAACACGCTGTCCTCGCAGCTGACCCCGCACCCTCCCGAGGGGCCGCCCCGGGCTGTGGGGCCATGGCCCCGCTCCAGCAGGTTCCCCGCACCCGGCGGCACCGGGCCGCGCCGGCCCGGCCCCGGTTTCCGGCGGGACTTTGTACGGCTGCGCTTCCCTTCCCCCGCGCTCGGCCGGGCCGCGGCGGTGCCGGTCTCTCTGCCCTGGCCGTGCCCGTCTCCCCGCGGTCCCCATGCCGTCGCGGGTGCTGTGCCTGGGCGGCGGGGCTGGGGGTCCCGCTGCGCGCAGGGTCCGCCTGCTCCTGCGGCAGGTGGTGGGCGGCGGGCCGGCCGCGGCGCGGGACGGCCGCTCCGAGGTCAGGGCGCTGCACAGCTCAGGTAACCCACCCCGGCCCCCGGGTGTCTCGGCCCCCGCTGCCTCCCCCGGCTGCAACAGCCCCGGCGCTGCCACCGCGCCGTGGGGAGGCCAGGCCGGCCGGCACGTACCACCTTGTGGGCTGCGGGCTTGTCCAGGCTGCGGTGCCGCCCCTGTGTCTCAATGTTTGTGAGTGCGGGGGCTCCGGAGAAGGGCAGGGGAGCTGGCGAAAGGTCTGGAGTGCTGGTCCCATGAGGACGCTGGGATTGTTTAGCCTGGAGAAAAGGAGGCTCGGGGGGACCTTATCTCTCTCTATAACTCCCTGAAAGGAGGGTGTAGCCAGGTGGGGATCGGTCTCTTCTCCCAGGTAACAACTGACAGGATAAGAGGGCATAGCCTCAAGCTGCACCAAGGGTGATTTAGGTTGGACTTTAGGAAGGAATTCTTCACAGGAGGGGTGATTAAGTATTGTAATGGACTTCCCAGGGACGCGGTGGAGTCACCATCCCTGGAGGTGTTTAAGGAACGACTGCACGTGGCACTCGGTGCCACGGTCTGGTTGACATGGTGGTGTTTGGTCATAGGTTGGACTCAGTGATCTCAGAGGTCTTTTCCTACCTGATTGATTCCAACTTGGTATGAGGGGAAAGGGCAGAGTTCACTCACAGGCTTGCAGGGACGCTTACTGTGGCTCGTGATAGCTCCTGGTCCAAGTGCTTCAGCCACAGTGAGGCAAGGGGCAGCCCTGCAGCTCCTGCCTGTGAGAGCCACCCTGCTCTGCAGAGTGTCTGTCACATCTTGCCATGCTTTCTGCTCCTGCATCACATGGCTTCCTCTTTCGGCTGGGGCAGAGCCTCAGTGTTTGTGTGGGGGCTGCCAAGGCTAGTGCGTGTCTGAGTGTGCCGGCAGCATGTGGTAATGAGATAGAGGGTTGACCTTGAGCCTGCAGATGCCATAAAGGATGACCTGAACTGCCCTGGAATATCCTCTGGTGACCTTTGAGACAGGTGATGGGCCTGTGCAGAGTAGAAGTGGTGTCGGGAAAGGGTGACATATGCCTGTGGTAACTGACACTTCTCAGGATGAGTGCCAAAAGCAACAAAGCTCCTAAGTACAGAGTGAGTGATGAGTAGTGATCTGCAAGTGGTTCTGATGGGGGAGTACTTGCTCAAGCTCTTAATTGAACTCATTTAATCCCATTTCTCTCCATTTTAATATTTTTTAATCTGTTTATTAGTTAACCAGTTCATTTCTTTGTTTAGTTTCTGAAAAGTTACTCAAGAAGGAAGTCTTTGGGGGATCGATAGCCATAAAATTCCTTCAAGAATTTGTGAATAGATAATATCTTATTTGTGAAAAGTACTAAAAAGACTAGAGTTATTTATGTATTTATGAGTTATTTATATATAAAAGACTAGTTGGGGTTGTTTAGCCTGGAGAACAGGAGACTCAGGAGTGACCTTATCTCTCTCGAGATACAGCTCCCTGAAAGATGACTGTAGTCAGGTGGGGGTTGGTCTCTTTCTCCAGGCAGCAACTGACAGAAGGAGAGGACAGAGTCTCAAGCTGCATCAAGGGAAATATAGGTTGAATATTAGGAAAAAGTTTTTCACTGAAAGAGTGATAAAGTGCTGGAATGGTCTGCCCGGGGAGGTAGTGGAGTAACCATCCCTGGATGTGTTTAAAAAAAGACTGGATATGGCACTCGGTGCCATGGTTTAGTTGAGGTGTTGGGGCATGGGTTGAACTCGATGATCTTGAAGGTCTCTTCCAACCTTGTGATTCTGTGAATTCTATTAAGCATCAAACAAAGTAGCGTGAATGTTAACAAGTTAACAGTGAAGTGAGTCAAGTAAAACAAACACCTGAAGAAGGTAGCTCAGCACTTTTCAGCCCTTTGGTGGGACGAGTAACCTTAAGAAGAAAAAGAAATTTAGCGGTGTAAAATGGTAGCAAATGCATCATTGCTAAAATTGCTAAAAATATTTCATCGCTTTAAACGTGCTGTGGAATGCAACTGAGTTTAACTCAGTGATACTTATGATTACACTCTGTATATATGTGAATAGTAGGAGTATTCACAGTTACAATCAATGATGGTAGGAGTTTTGGTAGAAAGATTTAAGTCTCAAAGCACTAGAGAATCTTGTAGATAATATTAGAGATATTTGCCCTCCTGACACCTGCGACATCACATTCTTTGTAGTGCTTCCCATTTTTTTCTGTGAATTTGGATCAGAAGCTGATTTTATTGAGAATATTAAGAGTTTATATAGGGTTTACTTGTATGACACTTATATAGGGTTCTATTTTTGATAACAATTTCCCATTGGTAGCACATTCTTCATGACATCAGTTACCTGGTAGTCATTACAAAGTTTCACAACATGTCTCTTAATCACTTCTACCCCAGGGAGCAGTTAACTGTGTCTGTCTCTCCCATGGTTTCTGCTTTATTGGGCCTAAGATATCAGGCTCCTTTATCAGTTCCATTGTACTCTCTGTCTTGCTCTCCATATTTGGGACCTTGATGTTTAGAATACTGGGTTTTCTCCTGTTTTTTTTTGTGAGTGTTTTTAAAATGAATTTTTAAAATGTTTCCGTGTCCTCTTGCAGACCCTAACACTTTTTTTAGGATACTGAAGTTACAAAGGATGATCTGAATTTTTTTGTGCCATATGTGTTTTTGCTATTTCTGTGCAGCTGCTGTAATTACAGTTCTTGTTGTAAGTGGTGTTGAGGTTGCATAAATAAATAAACAAATTCTGTCTTAAAAGGCTGGAAGCTGTTAAGAGTCAACCAAACAGCAAATTGTTGTGTACGCAGCAATTTGGATGTGACATCTGTGCCAGGTCAGGGCTGAAATCCCAGACAGGATTTACTGTCTGTCCTGGTACCTTTCGAGTGTAAGGGAGGAACTGTTGCCTGATGTTGTGCTGTTACATGTGAAGAAGCCATCCTTCTTAGTTCTTCAGCTCAGTCTTTGCAAAGTGAACGTGGCTTGCTGGTTCACTGGGGGCTATGGAGGAATCGCTAAAGCTGTCAAGTGGTAAAGCTTAAGAGAAGTCTCAAAAGTGAAAGAGACTGCAGGACAAAAGGATGATGAGAATGTCTAGGAAGGGTTTGGGGTTGCACAACTTAATTAACAAGGGAAACAATTTATAGTAGCAAATGTTGTAGAAGGCTGACTGCAGAATCTTTTTTAATGCGGGTTTCATGTTTCCTTGTCGCTGTGGAGTCAGGAATGGGAACAAAAGACTCCAGTCTTCAGAAGGTGTTTAATAGAAATTAGCGCATCTTTTATAACCTGGCTCGCTAAGCTGAGACTTGATTTGTCCTAAAACAAAAATCTCTTACACTATTGGTGAACTAAGAATAGCACACTCTGGAAAATCATATCTATAAACAACCTGTGTAGAAAGAGAGATAGTAATTGTTTTAATTCTGAGTTTTCTCACAGCTTCCCAGGAAAATCCTGGGAGAGCTGTGTCTCTCTCTGTTCAGAGGATATGTGATTACCACTTTTCCTTCTAAAAGACTAAAAAGTATCAAATTTTTGTAGACTGTAGATTTTTGTAGACTTGTGATGAATTAGTTTAAATGGATTGTGAGCTGATAAAATGGAGTTCTATGTAGCTCAGTTCACATTTATTTAATTATTTTAATCTGTATGTAATATTAATGTTTTTAAAAAGTTGACAGAATACACAATATTGGAGTTCCTTTAAGGGATTACAGGGAACAAGCACTAAATCTGATGTAAACGGAAGAGCTGGAAAAATAAAAACCATTGCCAATGAGATAGTACAGGCAAAGGAAGGTCTCTTGTGTGCTTTGCTGCTCAGTGTACATAAAATAACTTATGCTTTGTCACTTGTGTAGACCAAAATATGTACTAGCTACATTTACTGTTTTCTGTAGCATTGCCTGTCCAGGTTCACTTCCTCTACTTTCCTTATGTGAAATTTTTGGTCAATTCCAGTTCCTAATCAAACTTGTGCTTAAAGCCTAAAAGATCTCAGTAGTACATACAAGTGTATTTGTATGTATATCTGCTGAGTAAAACACAGTCACTTGTGAAAATTGCATCACACTTCAGAATCCTGTAATGTTCATCATCATTGTACAGGATCTAAAAGATTGTGGTAAAAATTGATAATCTGAAAGAAGGCTATGAATTTGATTGTGTGTTTGTAAGTGGTTTTTATTTTTTTCCAGGTTTGTCATTGTCAAAAGACTAAAGATCTGGTTGATGATGGATGTAAATGCTTTCTGGCACATTGCCTTTTCCAGTTTTACCTGTGTCATTATCTTTGTTGAGGTTTGCTTGTTGACAGCTGTGAGTGTGTTTCTGACAATATTTTTTTTGCTAGCAAAACCTATTTTTAGAGAGACTTCATTCTTTCTTCTTTCTCATGACATTCCTATAATTGTTCATTGCCTCCATAGTTGTACTTAGGGGACTGCATTGTGGTGACTGAAATGATTCCAGGGATTTGATTTATGGTGAGCCTTGTGTACGGTTGTTGCGTCAGAAGGCAGCAAATGGGGATGGGAATTTTCAAAGCCAGTTGTCTGAAAGTTTGCAGAGTTATGCCTGGGTTATTTCAAATTATTCTAACATTTAGAAAAGAAAAGGTTTGTGGTAAAAAAAAATAGTGTATTTTATTAGACATGCTGATGTAGCTGGAACAAAGGGGTAAAATGTCGGGTCAGCTTCTGTGGGGCTTCACTTTTGTTATATGACTGGATGTCAGTAAATAGTTTCTGAGTGTCAATATTTGCCTGTTGTTTGAAATTTAATTTTTTCTGTTAAACAACTGTCACAGGCCTCATACGTGTTGATGTGTTCTACAAGTTGTGCCCAGCTTAATGCGTAAGATTGAAGTTGTAGCTGCTTGGCATACTCAGGGACTCAGGATAGTTGTAGGCAATGCCATAGCTAATTTTAAAGCTGTTTTGTCACTTTTGGATAGCTTTTCAGTAAATGTGAAATTTCAAAAACATTTCTGTTGATTTTCAGTTGCAGATTCTTTTTGACTGAAATTCATTTTTGAGATTATACTGATGTACTTGTTATCTAAGCTCAGTTTAGAATGGATGGTCTGGTTTTTCTCCACTGAGCAAAATGTAGTTCAGAAACCTTTGTACAGTGTGGAAACACTCTGAGCTAATTTTTCACAAGAGTAGCACTGGCTACAGAAGAGTTGAAAGGGAGGACTGGCGATGTGGTGGGCATCTGTTACTGTGTGACTAAGAGGAGCTGGTGGATAGCACTTTCTACAGACAGCTAGCAGTAACCTCCCACTCATGAGCTTTCGTGCTCATGGGGGAATTCAGCCATGCAGACATCAGATAGGAGGGAAATCTGGCATTTGCGTTCACTCTTGGTACTTCCTAGGCTGTGCTGGTAAAAATTTTGTAAGTCAGATGCCAGAGTCAGGGTTAACTCTTTACTTTGTCTGCCGCTTTCAAGTAGGGAAGAGCTGTGACCAGTTTGATCACAGGGGTCAGCCTGGATCTCAGTGACTGGAACATGACTGAGTTGCATGTCTGGAGGAAGGCTGGGAAGGTGAGCAGCAGAATTAGGATCTCGGACTTGAGGACTGCAAGCTTTCACTTTCAGGAGATTGGTAGGTAGAATCCTTTGGATAACAACCATGAAAATGGAAGGTGCACAGGAGAGCTTGAAAATTTTTATAGAAAACTTAATGGCAGCTCAGGAACGAACTATTCAGCAGTAGCAGAAGGCCAAGCAGGGAACTTCTCAATGACGTAAAACACAAAAGAGGAACGTATTAAAGTGCAAGTAAGGACAGACAGGAATGTAAAAGTGCAATTTACTATATAGGGACAAAATCCCTACCATCTTGCCAGAGTGCGGACATTTAGTCCAGAAGGATCCTGATGAACATGAGAACTGGGACAACAGAAACCTCAGAAAGTTAGGAAGTAGGAAGGTCTGCCATTGGACTAAAGTGTTGTTGGGAAGGGACCGGCTGAGTAACAGCTTTGGTGAAAAGGCTGTGGGATTGCAGTGACATCTGGTTGAATACAGCAGGAGAAGAGATTGGCTAGAGTGGCTGTGGAACATCTGTCCTTGAAGGTTTTTGAAATTCAGTCAGACAGAGCCACAGCTCATCAGATCTCATCTCGGTGGTAAACTGGTGTTGAGGTTGAAGATGGCCACTGTTTCTGGAGTGTTTTGATGTTTGATGAAATGAGCAGCTTAACACCTCTTTCACATCGTAAATGTATTATGAAGAGATATTCTGGAATTTATCAAGTCTGTGTAGGATCATCAGGTAGTAAACATTTAAAATTGACTTTTCCCCACATAAGACTTTTATAACTGAGCATTATCAGACTCCCTGCTTTCAAGGTATTGGCCCAAACAAATAATAGCTCTTGCTAAGTAAAGATTGTATGCTCCGTGCATGGCTGGATGATAGTCATAGAACATGCTGAGTTGAAAGTGACCCTCAAGGTTCATTGAGTCCAACTCCTAGCCCTGTGCAGGACATCCCGAGTCACACCATGTGCCTGAAGGGCATTGTCCAAATGCTTCTTGAGCTCTGTCAACTTTGGTGCTATGACCACTGCCCTGGCAAGCAGGGTTCCAGGATTCAAACACCCTCTGGGTGAAAAGCCTTTTCCTAATATCCAGCCTAAATCTCCCCAGCACAGCTTCAGGCTATTTCCCCAAGTCTTATCACTGGTCACCAGAGAGCAGAGATCAATGTCAGATAAGATTGTGCGTTCATGTTGTTGATCTTCTACTAATGCAGAGAAATGAAAAATGTTATCTTTCTGGAGTAAATAGCAAGATTGTGGTTTCATGACATCTTGGACTGTAACCAGTAAAGACACTCATTAGCCAGCCCAAAATAGACAATTGAAAAATCTTAGCTATATATTAAAAAATGTTAGCTTCAAACCTGAAAATTAAAAAAATGGGTCTAAAAAGAATATTGAGTAGAGATTGAGTGATATTCAATTTTTTTGTTTGAAACGGTTGTTTTGGTTTTTTAGAGGGAAAGATTTCCTTTTGCCCATAAAAAACCCAGAACTTTAGTGGATTTTTGCTTAGCTCAGAGATAGGTTTTGTTGTGTAAACATTTCATCTATTTCAGTCAGCAGCAGCTGTCAGATTGCAGCATCCTGTTGACAGGAGCTGAGTTCCACCTCTACTATGTGTGAAGGCACTGGTGGTCAAGGAACAAACTTCAACCTTGTGAGTGCAGGGAATAGGTTTCTGTCCCTCATATTCATGTGTTTAAGAGGTTTCCAATACTGATATGAGGTGCAAAATAGGTAACAGTGTTGCTCAATGAATGTAATATTTGCAGCCATAATGATGCTATGAAATGTAAAAAAAGAAGTTACAAGGCTGCCGGTTTTTTTCCTCCCCTGAAGAGTGTATTTGGTAAAGTTAAGGAAAAAGAATGAACCTGGAAAGTATAATTTCTGTTTCTTCAAAATAAGAAGGATAAGCTCTTCAAAGTTTCTTCAAAATAAGCTCTTCACAGATAGTAAGAGCTGACACTCTTCTCTGTTTCTTTATGGAAGTGTGCTGGATAAATACCAGTTCAAAGCATAATTTTTGTCCCCTCCTTCACATTAGAATGAAATTATGACCTTGAAATATGTATTTAAATATAATATAGATTTCAGACTTTCCTTTAACAGGTGTGATTTTATCACATAGAAATTAGCAGAGCTTAGCGCCTTCACAGTTTTAATATGTTCTTGCTGTTGCAGGCTCTTG
The DNA here is from genome assembly GCA_013399945.1 of Ploceus nigricollis. Classification (NCBI taxonomy): domain Eukaryota; kingdom Metazoa; phylum Chordata; class Aves; order Passeriformes; family Ploceidae; genus Ploceus; species Ploceus nigricollis. The sequence continues at coordinate 638,764 of VXBC01007275.1, forward strand.
AAACCAGATGGATGGTCTGTGTACAAGTGAATGTGCAATATACTAAGGAGAGTGTGTTAATCTCACCTATTTTCAGGACTAAAGAGGCTAGAAGGCAATAAATTCAGCAACCTAAAAACCTAATGTTCCTGGAGCTTCACTGTAGTGTCTTACAAAAACACAGATAATACAAATATGATTTACACATAAGATTGGAACTATTTGTGTTGTGTACTTAAAAACCTAAATACATACATAGATCTCTTCAGGTTTTCTTTTACAGTAGGATTTCTTAGTTTCTTTATTTTAAAATAGCCTTTTCAAATGTATTAGTTTTATTCTTTTTTTATTAATGTGTTATTTTACCAGAAAAATGGCAAGTAGAATAAAACTTCTTTCTACTTTGTAAGTTCTTAATGTGTAGTTGATATGCAATCTCTTTATGCATGACCAGTGTTGCTGTAAATAATTTAAACAGCAGTGGCCTTTTCTTTTCAGCATACAGGAATAAATAGTAGGATTAGGGAATAGTCTCTTCTTGGGAGGTGGAGAGGTGAGGAAGGATAGTTGATGTGGTACTTAACTAGCTTTTAAGATCAGTCAAACCTGCCAAGTGCATAGTGAGACTGCATGTTCAGGGAGCCTTCTCACTGAGATTGTAACATCACATCATCCACAGTGGGTCAGAACAAAGGTCCATCAAACCTACTGTTCTGTATTGGCCAACAGTGAGTAGGAGATGCTGGGGAAGAATTAAAAGCACAGGGTGTTCATGCGGGGGTGCCCTGCCAAAGTGCCTTCCCAGCCTCTGGCTGCCTCCTCTGCAGCTTGGGGGCTTGGAGCTAGAGATGCTGCCTTTGTATTCAAACTGAGTAGAAGAAATAGGCCTGCTTGTCTGAAGAGCTCTTCTCAGTTACTGTAAAAAACATACAGACAATAATATTGCTTCTGTCTAAAATGTAGGTCTAAAGAAGAGAGCGTATCATTCAGTGCTCTGCAATTACTGGGTAGCTATATGTCCATGTATGCATTTCTATAATGCCAGAGGTGCAGTTCACACCTGTCTTTTTCAGATGCAGTAGAAAGAGTTCATTGCATGTATTGGGGCTGTTTTCATATCTGGGTGTTTTTTTTTTTTCCAGAGAATCTCTTCAGGGTCATGTTACTGATTTCAATCTTTGTATGCTGCCAATTTTTTACTCCTATTGCATAGGCTCTCAAGAGACCTCCTGTGTCTGTATCCTGTCTGCCCTGTGAATGGGATGTCCCCTTTACCTTTCGGGTTCTGGCCAATGTGACTCTTGTTTTGTTTCAGCAGCCATGTTTTTTTGTGTATATTATGCACTGCTTGTATCTCACTGTTTTCCCCAAAGACTCTGGTATCTAAGGTTACTGTTTTCTCTTTGGGAGACAAGAAAGCAAAAGCACATCTTCACTGCTTGCCCAAGCGAGCCTGATACAGCCTACAAAGTCTCCATCACAAAATCCTGTGGATATAGTTCTTGTCCACAATAGTGTGGGAGTAGCTTGTGGAATGGGTTGGAGTATATGTGGGCAGTTCCATAATTTGCCATGTAGTCAAACAATTTGGGATACATGTGCTCAAATTACGGGTTTTGCTGATTTAACTCCACCATTTTACCAAGCAGGCTGTTATCAGTTCCTTGCCAGCTGGTGAAACACTAGAAAGAGCCTGTCCAGAATGATATCTCTGTTCAAAGTGTTTGGAAATGCAGTGGAAATGGAGTAACCAAAGATGAGTTTTTAAACAACTACAGAAGAAACAAATTGAGATGAGAAAATGTAGCCCAGGTGGAAGTGCGTGATAAGGTTAGTGGGCTAATCCTCCCTGTGCTCATTTAGCTAGGAAAATGGACTTTGCTGCCTTGGTTTATTATTGCTTAAGGTTCTATTAAACACTGGTAATAATTTTGCTTTTTGGACAGATGCAATCTGGAGGCAACATTTGTCTCCAGGCAGCAACAAACAATTAAAAGCTGAATACCCAGTGTGCTCAGCTCTCACCACATCTTACATATAGTTCTCTCCCAGTACATTTTTCATGAAAGGGTCCATTTTTTTTAGGGTCCATTGATGTCTGAAATACTTGTGTGATTTTTGAACATGGTTAGATGTGTTGATCAAGGGTTAGCCTGATATGGACTGACATAAATACCGCCAGAAGTGATGTATTTTTCACCTAGATGAAACTTCGTTTTGATTTGTTTGGTTTTTTTTTTAAGGAAGCGTAGGAAATCAACTAAGGCTTTTCAGTACTGTGCTAATAAACTAGGTAATTGGAATTCTATCCTGTAGATGATATCATCATCCCAATGTATTGAAAAAGTTTGACATCTTGTTGTTTTGGCATCTTGGCCCTACTGGGTTTTGGAAGACTGTGTATTCATGAAATAGTATTTACTATTGAGCTGACGTGGTTTCAGCTAGGAGCTCATTAATCATATACTCTTGTCTCATTGCATTTTGGCTGGGGAATTCTGAGAAAAGAAACTGTCACTAATTTCCCTGCTCTTTTTAGAATGTTAAAGTTGTTTCAGGCTGAGCTAATGAGAGAGATGTCAACTTTTGCAGGAAGCAGTGGGCTCCTATGGTGTTTTCATCAACTTGGAGGCATTTTCATAGAACCATAGATGAATAGAATATGCTGAGCTGGAAGGAACCCACAAGGATCATCAGCTCCTAGCCCTGCACAGGAATTTGCCCCAAGAATCCCACCATGTGCTTGAGAGCATTAGCCAAACACTTCCTGAGCTCTGTCAGGCTGTGACCACTTCACTGGGGAGCCTGTTCTAGTGCCCAACCATACTCTCAGTTGAGGAGCCTTTTGCTAAATCTCCCAACACAACTTCATGCCTCCCTGGTCACCAGAGAGAAGAGATCAGTTCTTGCCCCTGCCCTTCTCCTCATGAGGAAGCTGCAGACCACAATGAGGTCTCCTCTCAGTCTCCTCTTCTCCAGGCTGAACAAGCCATGTGACCTCAGCCACTCTTCATATGGCTTCCCCTCATCCCATCACCATGGGTAGCCCAGATTAAAAAGGTGTGGTGGCAGAAATGTTGGTGCCCTGCCATGATCCCTATTAGCTGTTCCCAGTGAGAAAGGGTGAGCTTGGCACTGCAGTAGAAGAAAGGGAAAGAGAGATGATGCTTACTCAGTAAAATAGTTTTTATTACTTTAAAACTCAAGGAAATGGGCAAAACACTGTGATAGCCAAAGACTAGATTTTAGTCCCTGCAGTTATTGTGTCTATTGTTCAGTGACTTCATCTAAGAGTTCCCAGAGTCAGGACTAGGGCTCTAAACTGTGGCAGGACTTTCTTTTGGACTGTGTTTGAATGCTTCAGGCCTGGAGAGGGCACAGTAGTCTTTGGTGCATTTAAAACAAAAATTCAGCAAGGGCCAGAAAAGGAGCTAAAGCTCTAGACAGCTGCCTAATTGTTAGCTTAGCCAAGCTCTGTTTGGAACCATTCTACTTCTGGGCTCTTGCACAATCAAAGAAGGGTGCTTAGTTCTAGCATGGTGAGAAGGAACTGCTTGGTTCTGCTTGCCCTAAGAACCAGGGATGAATCCTTGTCTGCCTTTTATATGGCAGTATTCTGTCCCACTTTCTGGTAAGCTGTTGGAGCACTGTATTGCTCCAACTGTATTGTTGTATAATACATATTTATATTGTATTGCGTAAAGCATGGGAACAATCACCAGCCTACTACCTTTTGCCAATATTTTAGGGAAGAATGGAGGGCGGATTATTTAGACTCCAGAAGCAATGTCAAGACCCATGTGCAGGCATGTATGTCAGGCTGTGAATCCCAGTCTCTGAATTCTAGTCAAGCCCTTCAATTTAGCAGGAAATCAGCTATAAGCCTTTCTTCACTGTTTCCTGTTTGTTACTCTAGGTGATTCTGCTCTGGCTGTTATAAATCTAGTAATTTCCCATGAATTGTGTGAGCCATTTCAGAACCTGTGAATTCTCAGTAACATCTGGGTATGCTGGAAGAGTACTGCATCTGAGTGTAAAACTAGAGTCATGGCTGACTGAAAGGAGAGCTACTGGATGTGTGGGAGGAATTTTAGTTGCCTCTTTTAATTTGGGCAAGCTGCTTCTCCAGCATCTCCCTTTCTGGTTCCAGCATTGGTCTTCCAAACTGTTTGGCTTCTTTCATGGTGTTTGCCATAGGCAACTGTAGATTGCGTCCTCTTGGATGGAATAGGACAAGGGGCAGGTCCACAAGAGGATTGGATCCCTGTTTGATCTTGTTTGTAGGCTCTGTACTTTCTGCATCTCACTTCTGAGAAAAGTATAAACACATGAGACAGTTCCAAAACTTGGCCTCAGTTCATGGAAAGGAGGTGTAATCAGTGCTGTGGCAAAACTATACCCCTGTGCAGCAGTCTTACTCCAGCAATCCTCTCCATCCTCATGCATGCACTACAGTGCAGTGGAGGTGGTGTAATCTTTAGCAACAGTAATGGGAAAAATGCCCTTTTGCTAGAGTCATCTTAGTTTCATGGTCTTAATACTTGTGAACTCATTTGTGGGGCCCAGACTCTTGAAAGAAAATAAACTTCGGTGTTCTCACTAGTCCAAACCTCATTTTCCTGGGTTTTGGGCATTGTGCTGTTTTTCAGTGTGACTACTGCTGTGTCAGTGCTTGCCCATTTCTGTACTGCAGACTGGATTTCACTTTTGATTTCCATGAGAAAGTGCAAAGGACATGCCCTGCAATTTAATTCAAGCCTGTGGTTGCAGAAAGATAGATAAGACAGGCAGGTCCTAGTGAAGAGACCATTAAGTAAGATGGCCAAATGCTTTAGGTTTGTTGAAACCCAGAGCAAGAAGTGCTTGAGACCACTCAAACTTTGGAAAGGTTCCAGGTTCTGCAGCCATATAGTCAGGGAGTGCAGGAAGGGCCCACTGGCATGAATATGTCACTGCAACAACTTTATACTCCAACAGATAGTGTTTCAGGCTGCTTGAAAACTCAAGGAAAATCATCACCCCTACAAGTGTTTGTTTCATAGCTCTACAGGCAAACATGCTGAAGTTTTAATTTCAGTAAGTCAACAATGGTGGCTGGAATTGTGTTCTACACTGGGCTTGATTTCCATAGCTCCCAACAGCTTTAGGTTCTAAGAGCAGCAATAAAAGAAAAAACAGGAAAAAGTAGTATTAATTAAATGTAAATTGTCCAGGTACCTGATCTACTGAAAAGCAGCAGAGCCTAATTAGTAAACACAAACACATTAGAGACTGCTTTGTGAACACGTAGTCAGCCTCACCACAGTAGGCCTATGATTTAAATTTTAAGGACATTAAATACTTTAAAGTATCTAAATATGTAAGAACTAAAAGACTTATTTTCTTTATTTTAGGTGATACTGTCACTATTGGAGATGTGTCTTTTAAACTCAAAACACCGAAGAACCCAGAACTTGTTCCACAGAACTACAGTAAGGATCTGCTTTCCTTTTGAAGGAGTTTTAAGGCTTTATTAAAAAAATTTTTACTCACTCAGTCATGTCACGGACTTTACTGAAATGATCTAAGAAATATATTTGGAAAAGCATGCAATTTGGGGGAGGCTGTCCTTGCTTAGTTCATTGCTATATCTCTGGTTCAGCTGGTTGCATAGGAATCTTAACTTAGAATATAACTTGTCCCATTGGTCAATGGGACAGTAAGAGAATAATTTGTGTATGTTTAATTATTTTGTTCAATTTTGTTCTTATCCAGGGATTACTTATAAGAATAATCTCAAGTTGTTTGGTCATAAAACTGTGGCCGTTTATAATTATCATTCAATTGCGATATGATTATACGTCCTAGGAGTTTGCAGATGTATGGTGGTTTTTTACTGTGATATTTAGTACTCCCAGATTATCACATAATTGTTGTCAGCAAACATACAGGTCTTTGCAACCCATCAAGTCAATGAGAAGTCAGTTGCATAGTCATGAAAAATGCTGTCAAATGGAAAATATGCAGACAACTATGCACATTAACAATACACACACATGTAGCTAAAATTGATTCACATTATCTTTTGATACCTTGTTACAAACATCACTGGTTTGCAGCCATCCTTATTTCCTGACTATTCATGGAGAGTACATGCTTCTTGAGCTTTTCCTTTTGCACCATGGATCACAAGTGTATCATGTTTGCATTGTGGCTTTTGTCAGTACACAGGCCAGACACTTCCTGAAGATCCAAAATGATCAGTTGCCATTTGCTCAGTACTTTCACATTTAGGCTGTTGGATATCCAGAATGCAAGTTAAAAAACATCCACTAACAGCTGATTTTTCCACTCAGATAAATTTGCAGACCAAAACCAAGCACGCATGGTATTCTAAAAGGGAAGTCTTATACTACTGTTTACACAGGGACAAGCACTGAGAACTCCTAATGACTGTCATTGCACAGTTCTATAGGTGGAAAGTGGGTGTAATCATTGACTTAAGTGAATTTGCTTTCCAGGATCATGTCTAAATTCATTCCATGGCATTTTGAATCAAGAAAACTCCTGGGGCACTGGTCTTTTTGCTTGTTTTGTTTATTTTACAGAAGGATAGCATTGACAATATCAACAATAGACTTGCCACTGCAAAGCTGGCAATATAAAAAGTTTATATTGTTTTCTTAGGTAATAGTGCTGCAGTTCATCAGACAGGCTTTAGGTCGTCCTGCTTGAGCAGGAAGGTTGGACAAGCTGACATCAAGAGGTCCCTTCCAACCTCGACTATTCTGTGTTTCTGTGATTCCTGATTTTGTAATAACTGGGATAGCAGACTGTTAATATTGACATGTTTAGATAATGGTTTCTTACCTCTATTTTGTCACACACCATTTTGTCTGAAATATTTCCCTTGGTGCAGTGTAGCAGAAATACAGAAACATAGAACAGTTTCGGTTGGAAGGGGACATTTAAAGGTCATTTAGTCCAACCTCCCCTGCAAAAAGCAGGGACATCTTCAGCTAGATCAAGTTGTTGAGGGGGGCAATATTAAGGGGAAGATTTTGTTTGCTTTGACTATTTGACTGGTATGAAATCTGCCAGTGCTCTGGTGGGCTAGATCACTGATCTGCATCTTGGCTGTGGGCTGATGAAAACTCATAACTCAGTAGGCATCACACTGTCACTTTTCTACCAGGTGATCTAAGGTACAAAAATTTCCAGTGCCCTGTGCCAGCCCTTGTTACAGGGTAGCCTATGGGGAAAGGGTTTCTGGTTTAGACTGTAATGACACATCCCATTCCTCGTGAGTTCCCTGGGAATGCAGCCAAACAGTTGAGAAATATTGCACAGTATTATTACTTTTTACAGCTCCTTAAATAATAGATTTTTGCTTTTCACAGGTTTTTTTTTGTATGCTGCTTCTCTCATTTTGATGATCAAGGACATCAGTTGTCTATGCTAATCCGTTTCACTTATTTATAATTTTGGTAGATTGATTTGCTTTCTCATTTTCTGTGCTGTACCAAGTGTGTTAATTATAACAATGCTTTACCACATTTAACTATTTAACAATGCTTTTTCACTATTACATATTTTGTTCAACCTGCACTTTTCCACAAGTTAAATGTTAGCTCTAGGTTACTCTAACAGCATTTCTTTCAGTTCTTTGGACTGAGAAGGTAAGAGAATTATGAAAGCATTTGGTAGAATCAAAGGAGAGATTTTTCTCTTTACTGACTATAAGAAGGAAAAAGTGGTTGAAAACTGATAGTGAAAAAGTTCTTAAGCATGGATCTGTTCAGAATAATGAGATCTTAGCTAAAATCTGATACCATGTAATAATAATGTTATTGTTACTAACATAAGTCTGATACCAAGTAACAGTAACACTTATTAGAACATATGTATTGTTAGTAGTTTCTCTCTTTTTTAAAAATTTTTTTAATAATCATGACTGAAAGGAGACTGTGTCATGCTTGGGATACTGTTGTTCATCAGTAGTCATGTACTGTAAGTAGGCTTACTTAAGGTACAAAATTTTGCTTGTAAACCTAAGTATCAAATGTGTTAAAGTAAGGTAGAATACTGAGATATTTCATAGCAGAAAATCTATTTCAAATACTTGAGCGCAGTTTCTTTGTATATTTAAACTTAGGAATTTTTTTAAGCCTTAGTGTTTAAGTTCTTTGGTTATCTTACTATGGAGAACAAAGATATATTCCTGTAGTGGAGTTAAGTAGATTGTATTGACTTCATGTTGATTATCGTCTTGTGAGATATTTAGAGAGTGTATGTGCATTACTTAATTCTTTTCTTCTTTTAAGAGTACTTCCCTTTTGCTGGGTGAATGACTGCTGTAGATGCAAGTTGTTTTGGTGTAAACCAAATGGAAGTAATTGCATGTTTATACTAATTTATAAACTAAAATATCATATCTTTTGAAAATTTATTTTAGTAGTTAATATTAAATTTAAATTTAAAATGTACTTACCTGATTTCTTTTAAACTAAGACTATAAATAATTAGATCATTTGCTTAAGTGGGAAACATCCCTGAGAAGGTCTCTGCCATTGTAATGTGGAGTAAGAACTAGCAGGAAGGAATTGAAGCAATTGCAGTTCATTTACTAGTATTGCATATGATATTGTTTTCTATCTCATCATTTGTGTGAAGTACAATGTTTCTGCTTTTGTTCTTCTGCCAGATAAAAGCCTTGTTAAAATGTGGTGATGTTGAAAGTGCATATCTATAATTTGGGGCAATTTTTAGGTATATTTTAACATATGCTGAACTCAGCATTGTTTTCTAGGCTCAAAAATAGCCTTAAAAATCTGAAAAAATCATAACGCAGTAAAGAATGTATGTGTATTAAGTACCTACAGAATTTTACATTTGTCATTTTGTCACACAATTGATACCAAAATATTTCTTTGTGGTACCAAATTAGACTGATTTTTAACTTCTTTCTTGCACCTTATTACATTTTGCAGAAATGGATAGGATAGGTATTGCTGCTTGCCCTATGCTTCCATGCCTTTGCTTTTCAGGTTTTTTGCTAGGTCGCTAGCAAGTTCTCTATGAAATACTCCATTTTCTGTGTTAATGTGAAATATTAATTTGTTTTGCTGTTGTTGGCAAATGGCTTTTACTTGGAAGATGATAATTAAAGGTACATAAAATCTGAGTTCTTTTTGTAAGTGACAAGTAAAAATGAGTCATGCACAGGGGAATTTTATTAATGGGATTTCTGTCATAACTGTGTCTGACACATTCTAGAAAGAGGGCACTTATTTTTGCAATGCTTGTTCTTTTATCAGTAAAAATAAGCCCTACATTTTAAGTCTCACCATGTCTGAAAGCATGATTGTTTCTTTAATTATAATTTGGATAAACTTTGTATGACTTTCTGTGATAGTTTAGATCTAAAATTGAATTGCAAGAATGCACTCCTTTTTGGGTTTGTTTTTTTTTTTTTTTTGGGTTCATGGCAGTGTACTGTTTTCCTTAATGGTTTCTGGAAATGTTATGAAAATGACAATGTACTTGACATTTTAGCTGTTTATTAATCTTGACAGAACGATTCCTAACACAGCTCTTCCAGGACATTTTGTTCAATGATGGCAAATCCTCATTAGGGCAGGAAAAGGGTTGTTCTTTAGCAACAGGACTTTGTTGCTCTGGGAAGATGCAAGTGCATTTGAGAGAGTTTACGTGCAACTGCATTGAATTGTGGAAGATTAATTTCAAACAGTGTCATTTTTGCCAGATGTCCTCAATCTGAGCACGCCCCCAGTGTGTGATCAGAAGTGATATGGGTGTGTACAAGGGATTAAGTGATGAATTTTGTTAGGTTTTTTTTCAGTTGAAATACATGAAACAGTAATTATTGTGAGGAATTCAAACAGAATACTTGTGCATGTAATAATCTCTGTCCTCATAGGATCGTATGTGCCACATATTGAAGCTGGGACTGGTGTATGTTCAGTTTTTGCTCTAAGTAGGCTCAGATTTTCACTGGAATGTGTGTTCATTCTTTTTTGTGTTAACTTTACATCTGAGTGTCAGAGTGCAACACTTTCTAGAGACAGGTTGTATTGCAGGATGACTGTAATTTCATGCTAACAAACACTTCATTCATTACATTTCTTAGTTCCTAGCCTCAGGGAAGGTGTCTGCTGTCAGAGATGATGATTATTTCAACAGTTTGAGTTTTCATGTAGGCTTCCAACTGTTCTGCTGTTTGGGTGTTAACCACCCCATCCAGAATCTGAAATAGGGTGCTTTTTGTCAGTGGAGCTCTGGACATTTTACATTATTATCCCTATTTTGTCTGTACTGAGAGTGAGGCACAGGCATACATGGGAACATGGAAACCTACAGAAAAGGTCTGGATGGAGCTCAGGGAGTTGTCTGCACTGTTCCTTGTGCTTCAAAGCTAGGTCAGCTGAATCCAAACCACTTCTGAGAGATGTCTGTCCTTTTTGTTATTAAAATGTGCTTATGATGTAGATTTCAGAACTTCTCTGCACACTTGGCTCCAGTAATTAAGGATTCTTTTGTGACAAAAGCTTGTTGGAATGCTTCATTTAAGTTTTTTTGAGCACACTTTTAGTTGCCAGGAGTTTATTCTACCTAGCATAGGCTTGATGCAGAGAACTTTTTTTCTTCAAGGTGGTTCTGTCTTGCATATTAGAAAACAGTTATTTCTTTTCTAGTCTCAATTCAAATATCTTATGACAATTTTTCTTGGTTTTTATCCTAGATTCTCTCATATTTTTGGTGCTGGCCTGAGCTGTTGTGCTCAAAAGCAGATGCACTATGTCCCTCCAGTTGGAGTCTGAGCTATGGATAACTACTCTGACTATGTATTTTTCTGAGTAGTACATCCAGCTAGGAATAGTTTCACTTATTCCATGTTTGTGTCACAGGGAGAAACTTAGTCTTCAGAATCCCATTCAGGGTTTCTTCGAGAAAGCTATTTGGTTTTACATGTTTCCTTTATATTATCTTTCAATTTCTGTTCACACGGAGAATATGATTTATCTGTGTAGAACTAACAGCTTCCTGTGAAGTAATCAACTCAGAGGAATTGATAAATGAGTTTACAGTTTCATTCAAGAAGTAACTTCCCCCTTTCTAAACCCCTGCAAAAACTTGCAACTTGTTTCCTTAACACCGCAAGACCAAAAATTTTTGGAATGAAGAGTGCTCCCATGAAAAATTTATGAGGAAAAATAGTATTCCAGTGAAAACTGTCTATGATGTAACCACATTATGAGACTGAAAACGCTTTGGATTCTGTGCATAAAATGGGAAGAACAGCATGTTTTATTTGCTAAATGGCAGCAGCCAAAAGCAGACCACATAGCAGTGCCTCCCTCTCTACCTTGGCCATGCTGCCTCCTTCACCCTGTCCTGGCCAAGTCCTTCTCTTTCCACATTGTCCCCCAGCCTGAACAAGATGTGAAGTAAGTCTCAGTGAGCTCATTTAAAAGGTAAAATAAAAATTCCCTTTTTGAAATGTATTTATGTTTTTAGACAAAGACCTCCTTCCTTGTCCCTTCTCCCTTAGCTGTATTGTACAGCTGCTGCTCCCTGTGTTGGATGTACTGCAGACAGCCATGGACAGCTACAGGACCCCTTGGTATTCAGATGGGAAGGACATCTTGTTCCTGTCATTAATTTTTAGCTCTTGTGAAACAAGGAGCCATTTTCAGACTTGCAGCATGCCTTGTAGTTAAAGTTCAGGGTATGCAGAGGTCTTTTTTATTCTGCTGAAATTATGTATATTGATGTCTTCTAAGTGCCTGTTAGTTATTATGTGATTGACCAGAGTCATACAGGGACAGGAGTTCTGCTGTATTTTGTTCCACATCTGGAATAGGTATTCTTGGGAATCAGTTTACCTAACTGTCTGAACAGTGGGAGGAGTTACACATCTCCTTCATTTATGGGATTTCTTCCTGTAGGTGGGACACAAGGACTTGCCAGCAGATAATGTCTGGTATCTCCAACAAATCTTAGAGCTTCAGTGAGTGTGCCAAGAATTCAAGTATGAGTGAACTGGAATATTTCTGAGGCTAGCATAGCCATTTCAGTCTTGGCTTTATCAAAAGCTGATTTGTGGATCAAACAAGAGCAGCTGCTGCGTTTTGCTTCAAAATCTGTCTAAAACATTTTCTACTTTTCTTTTTTGGGATTTCTCTGTTCAGCTTCAGCTGCTCACTTTACTGAATGTTTGTGCAGATTCTGCTAGGTGCTGTTCTGCTTATCACTTATTACGAATCAATAGAATGCAATTTCTTTTGCTGTCTGTCCTTGGTACACAGGAATAGCAAATTGTAGCACCAGCTACTCTCCTGTGTGTGCCAGATGGTGTCTTAGAGAATACAGTGCAGAGGCTTGCTATGCACTATCCTGCAGATTAAGAATATAGGGCCTACTATTTAACTGCTGCAAATCAGCAGAGTGCCACTAAACAGATTGTGCAATCCCAATTTGCATTAGATGCTATCTGACTCATCAGGTAATTAATAGAAATTGTTGTAATATACTTGCTGATGCTTTCCTCAGTGAATTTGCCTTGTCTTCTAAAAATGTCATAGAAAATTATTATATGGTACTTGTGGTAAAGTTGATACACAGCTCTTAAATAGAGAGGATGTTTTTTCAAGTCATATTAGAGAAAACCTAAAAGCCTTGCAATGCAGAGAACACAATACAAGTAGTCTAAAATTATATAAATTATATTCAAGATACTGTGTATATGCACCTGAGGTTGCTTTTGAAAAGCATACTGTGCTTTGGAAACTGCAGCACAGACTGCATGTACAAGAAAATGTTACATTCTTCTAATTTTAAAAAGACAACTGGGAAGGTGAAGTAGGTTTAGTATCTGAACAATGTACAGGTATTACATGTTAGAACTGAAGGAGCTGACAAGTGGAAGCTGCTCTCTTGACAGTTCACCGTAGGGAATGCTAGCTTGGAATTGTTGGCGTCATTTGTAACAGGCTTTCTTTGAGTGAGTTTGCAGATGTCAATGTGCTACTTTGTGATTGAAAACATGTATTATAATTGTTCTAGCTATAATCTGTTTGTGAGGAGAATGATGTGAATGGGGAAGCAAGGAAGCCTTTTTCTATGAAATGTATCAATAAGGAATTGTCTTTTGTGACCTTTTCTCAAAAAAAGCAGGATATTCTCAGACAGTAAGTTGTATTTTTTGTATTGCTATTGCAGAGTACATTTGGACTGTTTAAACACAATGATAATCTAAGTGCCCTTAAATTCCTTAAGGTTTTTCATGGGGATCGTGTTCTGAGATTTTACATTTTTTTTAATGCTGTACACTTGTGTTCTCTTTTACATGATAGTTTTTCTCACAGATGCTGCTGAACATTCTAAAGTCCTGTTGCTATTTATGGTACTGTTTTGTAGCGTGAGCCAAGTTTTTTCTTGAGACCATCCTAAAAATGAAAAAGATAGCTACACATATTAATGAGAATTATGCCAGAGGTATTTGTAGTCAGGCTGTGTCAAAGCTGGTTTTGCTGTACTTCTAGTGCATAAATTTTGACATGAAGGAGTTACAAGCTTCTTTTTCCACTGCAAGCAAAGTATTTTCTTCTTTTGAGACCAGCTATTGTAGAAATACACTAGAAGCACATTGGCTTCATCCAGGTAGAAACAATAATGAATGTGAAATCTGTCCTAAAATTTTAATGGTACCTTTTTCTTTGTGTGGTGCTTTTCAAATTTGCATACCTGTCCAGTAGCAAAGTTTGGACACAGCAGTTATTCTGGTGTGATATATTATCCTTTATTTCCCAAAGAATAGATCTAGTAGGAACTTCCCTAATTTCCTTGAAAATCTTGTAGAAAGGAACATGTTATTCCCTGTGAGAAGTTGATTTGCACTTGCCCAGCTGTGTGTGGTACAATGTGCATTGCTTTTGGAATACAATAGTTCAGCAAGGAAGAAGAAAACATTTTACATTCATATGATCTCACCACACCATATATGAAAGCTAATCCTGGACACACTAATGACAGTTGTTCAGAAAACAGAGCTAGAAAATAAGGCAAACCTGAAATGTTTGTTTACAATTAATCTGATAATCCTAATGCATAGATTGCTCACCTGCATGTGTATGCTATTTCTGTTCACATTGGTAGTAAGGATATTGTAAATTTATCTGGAAGTAGATGATTTCAAATGGGTTCCCTGAGTGCCAGACCAAAGACCAAAACCTACAGTTAGTTTTTGTTAAAATTTTCCTTAATCTCCCTTATGCTTGAAAAATCTTCCTTGATTCTTACACAATCATTTAATGCTGTTTCTATGGTCTTACAAAAATGGATATGAGTTGTGGTTTGCGAAGGTTCAGCTGTGAACTGAACTCCTTCAGAACTGAGTGGCACTATTGCCTGCCGTCTTTAACTCTGCCCTGTGCATACTGGTTCCCCTGTATCAGATGTAACGCCAGGGCTTGTTTTTGTAAATGTTGACTTCTAATTGCACCCAGTAATCACACTGAAAAAAGGTGAATAACCACGTATTAGTTTGGAGATTTCATGGCCTCTTGCTCCTTTCTTACTGCACTTCAGCATCCCAGTCACTGCCCTTGAGCTTCCAGCTTCAAACCTCATCATTGGTCTTGTCAGACTGTTCTGAAAGTAGCTATACACATACATGCATACATAAATCCCCCTCCTGACTTGCTTATGTTCCCCTTCTCCTCCTGCACTAGTGCTTTTTGCTTGTGGCTGAGAAAGAGCCAGCCTTTGCTGGAGGAGTATGTGAAGGGCTTTTCTGGGGGTAGGACGATGTATGGCAACGAGTGTGATGTATGGCTCCTTCAGTGTGCTGTTTCTGCATGGTGCTTTCCAGTGCTGCCAACATTTGTATACATGTGGTAAAAGTTTTAGTTTAATTATCATCAGGTTATTGCTTTTTTAAATGAATGCATCTGATATTTCTTAATAGAAGTAAATAGATCTGCTTTGATTTGGTTTTTTTTTTTCAATTGTGATTTTGGAAGCTGTATGGTATAAATGTAGTGATAAGGCAAAGTTTGGGTTTCCTTGATAATTTAATTCTGTGGTTTATTGTGTCAAAATATAAACAAGAATGCAGTTGTCTTTTTAAAAAGTAACAAATTAAGTTTGTCCCTGAACACTAATCTTAGTCTGGTGCAATTGGAGTTTTTTTGGTTTATTTGAGCTTCACAATTCACAGAAGCATTGGGATATAGGCTGGATAAATATTTTACAAATTATGTTTTGTAAATCTGTTATGTAAATGTATAATGTATTTATATTATATTAACCGATGCTGGGGAGTCCACTCAACTTTGAGTAATAAAAAACAGTCTTTATGTTGATCAGTTTAATGTGAAATACAAATCCACAACTTTTTTTTTTAGTTTATGTTCATTGTTTTTTTGAAGGATGAAGTTGTGCCTAGAAAAAAGCAATGGGTAAGGTAGATGTATCAACTTTTATATGTAAGTTAAACGGTCTGATATAAACCCTGTGTGGAATTCTCTGCTTTTCAGCTGTCCAGATTAGGGCAGTACAGCTTTGTGTATTTTAATTTTGGAGATAAGCCCAAAGAAAGTGTTGAATGGTCGGGTATCTAACACTTCAAAATTTAATAATGTGTTCTTATCTTTGTGTTTCGAAGTGACAGAGTCTCTGGCCCAGTCTGTAGTCCACCATTTAAGATGGATAATGCAGAAAGATCTTCTTGGCCAAGATGTCTTTCTTATTGGACCTCCTGGGCCTCTCCGGAGATCTATTGCCATGCAGTATCTGGTGAGTATGTTGGTTTAAATGTGTTGGAGACATCGTTATTAATGTCAGTCATTCTTATACTGGACAAATGGTAAAAGGTAGTCCTGGAAAATCTTACAGCAAGCTACTTAAGAAGTAAATAAGTTTTTTCATAAACGTGCTTTCCAAAGCTTAGTTTTTGTTATAGACAAATAGAAAGTACAGACATTTTAATATGTGTTTTTCTGCTTAAACTCCAGGGAAAAAAAAAAAGAGTTGGAAAACTGTGTTAGCATATGCTATAACAAATGGAGAAACAGTTTGTTCTGAGCATTATGTATGTTAGAAGATTAAGATATCTGCCTTGTGCTACAGACAACAAATCGTTTTTGCTTCATTACATAAAAAAAGAAATGAAGTAAAGGATTTGGGAGAGAAGTGTTCTGAGTAACATTTGGGAACAGTTATTCTGAGTGTTTAGAAAGAGTAGATGCGTGTATGATCCTCTCTTGGAATGTGGGAAGGACGTGCCTACAGCCATCTGCATGAACCGTGGCAGCACTATGTACAAAATTTCACATTTAAAAAGTCAGTGCCCTTAAATGATCAGGAGGAGGGGGATGTCTGCCCCATAAAAGTGATGTGGGTAGGACCAGGTCTGCCATGAGCTGTATCTGGAATCTGGTTGAGCAGAGGGATCACAAATGGAGGTGTATAAAAAGTTGTCATAAAGATCAGACATTCCTCTAAAAATCAGAAGATACTAATTCAAAGGCTAGCTCCTGGAGGTAAAACATAGAGGAGAAAGCTACAACATTCTGAACTTTGTAATGGAGAGAAAAGATTTTTTAATTCAGCAAACCAGATGTGCTACTTGACAGTTTGATGCAGTCCTTAAAATAAATGATAAGAGTTTGGTATAACCTAAAAAGAGGACTTGGAAAAACACCTGATATCCAGGCATAGGATATAGAATGTGTCTTGTTATTTATGCCACAGACTGTATGCACTTGAGATCTATTAGAAAGGCTGCAGCTTTTTGATTCAATGCCAAACCAAAAAATTATATGAAGGCTGGTCTTTCCATGTGTGCTGATACATGCTGTGGTGCCTTTAATGAAAATATATAAGCCTGTAAAGCTTCTATTTGCTGTTGCTGAAAGCTACTATGCATTCCTACACAGTGCTAATTATTGAAAACCACTCTTTTTCCCCCCTTTAATGAAAAGAAAATGTAACTCTATCTACCTGCAACGTAAAGGAATTGGTGGCTTTGTAACCCAATAGGCACTGCAAAAGTAGAAAGAAAATAGTTTTAATCGGGTTTTATATCTTTGCTTTATTTTTTCATACAACTGTAGTTGAAAGCTGCCTGTTAAGAGAGGTCTGTTAAATCAATGACATCTTTAATTGAAGAATAAGGGCTAAGAGCATTTCATTATGAGTCTGTTTCCTAAGCAGAATGCATGATAACCCAGATATGGAAGTAGAAGAAATATCTGTTATAAATACATGGAAGAATTGGTTTTATTCCTTTAAGATAGCAAATTCTAAGTATATTGAATCAAAATAAGAAAAACAATAACCCAAGGGTTCTCCTTTTTTAAATAGCCTATAGTTTTACAGATGCAGAGTGCATCTTATGACAGCCAAGGAAGAGAGGTTAAGACTAATATAGTTCATCAGTGTACTGGCAGAGCATGTGTCTTTAATTATCACAACTGCATCACACTAGAAGTGTTACTGAACTGTGAGAGTTGAGCATTTCAATCTTTTACAGAAAACTTGTGATTTTTATTTGTGATTTGTAGATGCTGGCTGTTTTCAGAGTCTGGAACCAGAAGATTAACCTACAGGATGTTACAGATGTTCAATGGAAAGAGTATATAGCTGTTTTAGAATAGGTTTGGGGAAAATAAAAGTTTATTGAGCAGAAATTCAAACCATTTTGTTTGAGGCAGAACACACTGTTAACATTTTAAAAATAAGAGATATTAGATTTTGTTCAGAGTTATTTCAGATCACTGTGCTGCTGCCTAGAGCTTTTTTGTACAATTATACCATTAGGTGTATTCTTAAAGTTCAGTCACTCGGGTTATAGTGTTATTTTTGCAATAACTTTAGGCTGTTGTCCTCAGGAGCTGACAAAACGGGAGGTTGAATATATTGCACTGTCGAGGGACACCACAGAAACTGACCTCAAACAGCGACGAGAGATCCGAGGTGGCAGTGCTTTTTATCTTGACCAGGCAAGTTGCAATCATGCACCATCTAGTAATTATTCACAAGTAGTTTGAAGGAAGTCATGGTTTATATTATGAAAAATCAGTATGTGAATTGAAATGTTTCTAATCTAAGCAGAAAGTCTCTTGCACAATGATCTCATTATTATAATAAATATTATCTTTACCCAAATCTAAGATTACTCTGTCTTTTAAGAGTACTACAGGGTTGATTTAGACAGATCATTTTTGATAAGAGTAAGGTCCATTCTGTGCAAGTTAGATAAGCACTACCTTTGCTGTGTCTCTTCCTCAACATTTGCTGCACATTAGGTGTATTCCTGAAATGAATCTTCTGATCTAGTTTAATTGGAAAAGCATCTTGTTCATGTGTTTTATGACTGCTCTGTCTTGTGAGACCCAAGCACAGTAAAGGGAGACAATTGGGAGATTTGATTTGAAAACTCACTGCTGATCTGGAATAAAATATTGATTTAAACACTCCTGCCCTCCGTATTGCCCCAGACCGGTAGCTGATTTGGCACAGCCATAGAGTGACTTGGGTTAGATAAGATTTCTCTTCATAAGTTATCAGTGGCATGTTTCCTTTCTGATTATGCTGGTAAAATACATACTTCATGTGAAATGTTTGTTTTCCTAGATATCTAAAATTTTTACGGAAGTTAGGTTTCTGGTTAGATAGGATGGGTGAGTTCCTGTGATGTAGTATTAACTTAAAGGAGTTATCTAAAAGAGTTTTCGGTTGGTGGTGCTATAGAGGTTAATGATATCCCCATCATACAGGTGTTTCGTGAGAGAAAAACAGAAAGCTTTGTTCTCTCTTTTAAAGAAGTATTTTCCTTTCTTTTTTTTTCTTAAATTCCCAATGATCTCTTCTTCAGCTCCCAAACTTTCAAGAAACCTTTAAGTAGATTTTCTTGAAACCACAATAAATGGCTTTGAGCAGTGGAAGATCCTCATAATGAAGAAGTAACAATTAATCTAAATATATTTTATTTCAGTTACTTCTAGGACTTCAAATTATTTCATGCTTACCTGGAAATGCAGGTTTTGCACAATAGGAGATAATTTGAAGCACTGTACTATGTGTATTAGGGCTGTAGATGGCTTCTCATTTACCAGAGGATAAGAGCATTTGTGTAGGTTATGGGATTAACTCATGCACTAATGTCAGCTCCACACCTGTCTGCTGTTTTGGGCAGCCTTATCCTCACGCTTGGTACAGGATAGTCAAGGTAATTGACCCATGGTGTAATAGCATTAATTAACTAACATTTGTAAGAGCTCTGTGTTGAGGACTGTAAGAAGCTCACCAAGATGTGAGATGGTCTGTTACTGCCATATTGGTCTGTAGACCTTGATCCCTGTGTGAGACAGCCTCACTTTGTACAATCGATTTTGAGTCATCTCCCTCCAGCATGAACACTCTGGGAAGATTTGCTTCTTAAGATCAAGGTCTAAGATGATCACCTTCCTCAGTGAGTTAGAAATTTTCAGATGAAAGGTTTTTGCCAGAATCCAGCATAGCAGTACTTCAGACCAAGACTTTGCTCTAGCAAGATACCAAAGTACTGAAATCTGTCGGAATCTGTTGAATCTTTCCTGAGCTCATATTTTACTCATTGTATTTATAACCAATGTATGTTTAAGCTTTGAATGGAACTTAGGAAAAATAAATACTTGGTATTTAGATGAACGCTTTTAAAATATTGGAAATATGAAGGATTAATCTCATAGATAGTGACATTCCAGCTGAAGTTTTCTCATCCTGCATTTTAGTTAGATGAATAAAATATGGTACATAGTTTAGAGCCATCATAGCTCTAGTTATTCCGTTCTATTACTGAGCTATAAAGTTTTACAGATTACACTGGTGCCTGAATGTCAATGAGTTAATTTAATGATTTTGAGGGTTGCAGATGCTGCACTAAGTCAGAGCATTACAGAAGCCAGACACTACTCTTTAAACTACAAACCATTTGATGAATGAGGTATCAGTAGGAAGCCCTAACAAATATTCCCTGAAGAGCTTAGATTGCTCCAGTTGGTATAGCTGAGACAAAGAGAAGGTGAATTCGTGTGAGGGACTGAAGATAGTAGACTCTGCTTTTCAGATTGTTATACCATTTCCTTTCCTGTAGAATCTCATGCTTGCTCTTCATGTCACCCAAGAGAAGACAGCAGAGCTTGAAAGTCTGGTTTCCAGGACATTCTGTGTCTGAATTCTACAGGTTCAATAAAACTTATCTGTTATTTAAGATATATGTAGCTCTTTGTAAGCAAGTCATAATATAGTAATGTAGTTATTTTACACTTTGAATAATAATATACTGTAACAAAACCTGGCATCTTGTAACCAGAAAGAACTTTAATTTAGTGGCTCATTGGATTTGCAGACACAGAAAGGTTTGCAAAGTTGTCTCTGAGTGACTATTAAGATGTTGTAGTTGTTTATAGGTCCACATTTAATAATGACAGATTAAATGCTGTAAATTATTATCTCAGAGGTTTCAAAACATCTGCTGTATTTTAATATGAAGTTATGGAATATGATTGCAGATACTTAATTAAAATATATTTGAGAGGCAGTCATTTGGAACCAGTTGTTGAAATTCCATATTGAAATATATATTGAAAGGCCAGCATATCAAATATTCCTTGCATATCAGCATTTTTTAGTACTAGAGTGAATCAAGTGGGAGAGTTGGTGTTAGAAGAGGTAGTTAGAAGAGATATCTGATGAAGGCTGAAAAAAAAAAAGAGGTTTATTTACCTCAGAAATAGATCATTAAAATAAAGGTAAACATTGAATTGTCAAATTCACTGCCAATTAAAATCATGTAAAATAAAGAAATTACGATGAGGTAATGGCAAATTATTTGTTTTAATTCATGTACTGACAGCAGAAAATTCTGTTTGCTTGTATTTACTTTGGGCCATTAATTTTGGCTTTCAGCTGTTAATTTACTGTTAAAAGCCTTAAAATTGTCATTACTGCTGTTACTGAGCTAATTAAGTAATCTATTGGTTTTATTCTCTAATTTATTGCATGGGTTAATTATATTGTATATCAAGTAATTAGTTAGAATTACTTTATATTACCTAAGTATTCAAATGGCGCCTTCCGATTTTACTTTTATTGACAGAAGACTTGTCTTGCAAAGTGGTTTTCTCCTTCTAAAACTCTGACAGTTAAGCTGTCAACTTCATTGAACCAGTAAGACTATTCTAATAGCCTATTGTATTTCCAAAAATTAGGGAATTAGATTTGATTTTTTTGTCTTTTTTTTTCCCCATTTCTATATAGTTTTGCTTTTTGTGTGTACAGCTACATAAGTCACATCCCTGGTTTAAATTCTTATTACTACAGCCTCTTACATTAATAATTATTACATCTAAGGAAATCCTACAGTTTTTTAATGTAGCAGGTGAATTTGGGAGAGCAGCTAATCCACTTTGTTAGTGCTTGAGAGGTGTGTTGCTCCAGCATTGTGTTGCAAACCACTTTGTCCAGAATGCCTGTTTTTGTTTACCCTTTATCTTACAGCATTTACATTAATGTACAAAATTAGGCTGTTTTGCAGTGTCTTTGAGCTATGTGAACATACTCATTTTAATACAATACTTTTACATCTCTAACTGCACCAGCATCCTAAGTTATGCAGTGGCAAAATGTAAAATTGATTGTCAAGATACCAGAAGAATAATCTTCTGACATGGCTTGAAACACTTCATGTAGTAAGCAATTAAACAGCCAGAGTGACAGAAATGACAACTTAAACTACACTGTCTGTAAAATGAACATAACATGAAATCCCCTGGAGTAGCACTACTCAGTCTGGATTTTGGCTTCTTTTAATCAAAGCAGATTAGAAAGGGAATTCTAAAATAAGATGTGAGATTAATTGAAAGAAATTATAATCATATTGGAGAGTGTAATATTTGAGAGCGTGTGTATACACATGTGTATGTATGTTTGTGTATACAGATAAAAAACTTTCTGTATTTTCTTAAAGAGATGTGTAAGAATGATTCGGCTTTTAATGAAAATTAGCCACTGCGTGAAAATTGTGTGATTCTGTGATTTATTAACTTAGTGCCTTGGAGGTGACAGTGGGTTTTTGATGTGCTGGGAAGTTAGCCACAGCCACATTGTCGCAAAGTATAATTTCATGGACTGACTAACACTGCAGTATCTGTGTACCTAGAACAAGAAGTAAGATAGTGAAGTCTGAAGAAAGAAGAGACAAGCAATGCACTCCTAAAGTGTGAATGTTCCTATTCATTTTCTTAGTTTCTCCTACATTGGAGACAAAGAGGGAAATATTAGATAGAAATCAACAGTATTTGGATGAAATTAATCTTTGTTGATGTTGACATAATATAACTTTTATCTGAAAGAAAAATGCATGTTAAGGAGCTCTGTATGGTAGCCTTTTAATTCGTAGAACTGATTTTGGTATAATCATTTGCAATACTTCATTCATGTTTCTTAAAGTGTCAGCATTCAGCTAGATTTGTTAGGCTAGCAGTTCAGACTCTGGTATCTTGTTTTGATGTACAAGGCATATAGATGAATGTCTGTGATGTAATGTGAGGAAAATTAGGATCATGTATTTATAATTCCTTATAAGAAATGTGTGGTTTCTTTTTCTTATGTTCATATCTGTTACATGTATATTCCACTTCCTGTTATTTCCTACTATGGGGAAAGGAGCAATACTTTGTAATATGTGGGATCATAATATCCATAGGCAATATGGACTTGATGGATGATGCTCTGAGTCAAAGTGATTTAAGAGTGATAATTAACTTCATAATTTTTAGATATCTGTCAAGTATTTAATTTTGTTTTTATTTTGTTGCTCATCAGGAAGAAAAATTTAAATTACCCTCCTCCCTTATTCCTGTACAGAAGATAAACCTTGCCTAGGTTTATTTCTTTGTAGATTTTTTTACTAATAAATCTATTAAGAACCTCAGTTTGCTTCCTGCTAGGCCTGGTTTCTGGCCGTGAGGCAAAATGTTTTGTGTACCTGATGTAACTGTGCTCTCATACTAAGATACTTGGTGTAAAGCAGCTAAAATAGCTGGACCCTGCCAAGGCAGAGACATCATTGCTTGTAAATACAGTTTGCAGGCACTGTTGCAAAAACACGTCGTGTTAGGCTAAGGGGTAATGGAAGTAAAACCAGATCACTTGACGTGTGGTACTTCAAAAATGGAAAATAAAATTGTGTGGAGGAAGGTGAAATCAGTGACTGGGGAAACAAAAATCAGGACTGAAATGAAGGACTGTTTCAGTTCTTGTCACATTTACATATTTATGCTCTCATGATATGTTGATTCACTTCCTAGGGTAAACCTTTCTAGTCAAATTTTCTGATTCAAAACTTGAATAAATTCAGGACTTTTTCTTTAGCTACTTTTCATTCTGTGCCATGGTATAGCATCATGAAATAGATGCTCATCAGTTCAGGCCATTCATCCTCACTGAAACACTAACTGCTGCAGACTGCTGGATTCCCTCTTTGGATACCAGCTAGCCTGGCTGACAGTACTCCGGTATACTGCAATTTCTCTGTCTTTTGTGGGTATTTAAATAAAAAAAGGAATGGATAACAGTATCTGCTCTGTAATTTTGCTAAACTCACAGGAGAAAAATAGCTATAAAACCTACCCAGAAAACACTTGATTAACAGTGGGGAGGTAGGCTGAAGAGTGAAGATGTAGTCCCCTGCTCCATTACAGAGGGAGAAAAAGGTTGAATTAGTTCTTAAGTTACCTTTTTAATTTGACTAATCATATTAGTTACTATTACAGTGATTTTCTTTAAATATAAACATCACATTTGGAATATGCATAACTCAGTATATTTGTGGCCTAAGTTCAAAAATGCAAAACTGTAGCTTATCATCATCTACAAAGTGAAAAATTACGTAACAAAAGATAGAATACACTTTTTTTGATGAATGATAGGCCTGTTTGTCATCTCGTCTTGGAATGGCATTATACATTCATAAATTTTTTATTAAATACATTTTATTTTAAACAACTAGCATAAGATTTTCAAAATATTTAAAGAAAAAGATAGCATTAAGTTTTCATTAAAATGTGACATTTTAGCTTTTAAAGTGGATGAATGTGACTTTAGTAGGCCTTTATCTTACTGTGCAGTTTTTGCTGATATTTCTACTTTGGAGAAAGCCTATTCTCATATTCAGTCATTTATTGGTGGTCCTTGCGGAAGTCCCAGGTGACTGGAAATTGGCAGATGTGACACCTATCTGTAAGAACAGTCAGAGCAAATTTGTGGTTGTAGGATTCTATTACTTCAGTCCAGTAAGTAGTCATCTATTTTAGTGTGGTTCAACAGATTTCTATTTTGCTCTACTCATGGGGGAAAACAATAGCTAGGGAATTAAGAGGCCTTAAAGCTGAACAAATATCTTGCAATATAGTCTTTGGTAGAGACATACCATTAGGCATGTCTTTTACACATATCTTGAAAGTCTAACAAAGTAGTTTCCCCAGTAGGAGACAGTAAAAGCTCCTAATATTCTGTTCTGCTTCTCTGTAATTTCTTTTCCTGTTTTCTTTTACTTGTTGGGTAGTTTTAACAATTTAAATTTCAAATGTTGGCTTAATTGTATTTGACTCCTGGAAATTAGAAGATATTGATTTCCTCTGAGTTTTATGATATTTGTTAGCATGGTAGGTTACAGGGACTCAAAACTCTCATCTATGGAAGATAAGACTGTACCATGTACTTAATAGTTCACATTTTGTCAGCCTGCTGCAGCCAGTCACCATTTTGTTAGCTCAAAGCCAGCCCAAGTTTTGTGTAGTCTTTACCAGATGGTTGTTCAGGATCTCTTTTCATCATAAGTGACATCTGGACATTACATTGTTGTGATGTTTATGAGATACAGAAATGAGTGGAAAGAACTGGGTGGATGAGTCTGTGTGGGATATTGTGTGGGTGGTGGGAACAAAATATTCTATTGGAAGGGACATCTGAAACGTAGGCTGCAGATGTAGAGAATCCTTACCTCATTAGTTCTCATGTTCACTGAGATGCTTGTTCTGTTGTTTTTCTACATTCTTATGGTTGCTGTGCTTGAGATGTCATTACAGGGATCCAGTTTTCAGAGCGGGGCAAGTCATCATCTAAAAAAACCCTAAAATGTACCTTGAGGTAGCTCCTGTAAAAGACACAGTTATTGATTACTGTTGAGCGATTTCCAGCCTTTTAATTATAAAACAATTCTGAATGTAGTCTGTCCATCATATTCTGAATGATGCCCAGATTTGAAAAAAAGTCCTTTGGAGTTCCCCAAGAACCTTCCTCATGGATTTCAGGACAACTAGAATGTTCTGGTATGCAATAAGTATTTTCCTAAGAAAAAAGAACTACCACTTCAGTTCTGGTATGTGAAAACTGTACTGTTAAAACTTTTGTGGCTTTACAAACTATTTTGGTAAGGTATGTAAAAATGTCTTCTTTCTCTGTTTTTGCATTTCAGTGTGTGCATTGCGGTGAGCTTTTTTCTGTCCTTCCTGTTCTGACACTATATAACTTCATCCATATGTTTATACACTGATTTAGGTAAAAATTGGGGTTTACAGCTTCCTGCATTTATCGTATTTTGCACTGCTCACCATGATTCAACTACAGGAAAGTCAATGAAAGGCTTCCTAGGGTTGTCTTGTTCCTAAAGTGTTTTTGCCTTTAAAGATAATTTTTTTTGTAGGTGCAGTGTGAAACCATTGTAAGTGTTCTGCATAATGTATTTGTTACATAAAGCCACTACAATGAGAACAGTGTTGTGTGAAGTGTTTCTGCTCCCAGCCTCTGGTAGCTGCAGGTATTTTCTGGAGCAGGTATCCAGGTTACCAGCCTTTCAGAGTTCTGGCAGCACAGGTGGGAGGCAGCAGCATCTGTCCTCTGATGAGCAAAATAGTCCCTTTGCTGCAGTGACAATAAATCTGAAAGTAAACTTTTAACAAATCCTTCTTGACCCTTTTACAAGAATTAATATGTTTAATCTCAGATTTAGCAACAAGGTTACATGATATAAACTCCTCCTCCGTCAAATTTGTGGTTTCTGTTAGATATTTAGAGTGAAAAAACTAATGAGAGAGGGGGTCAGTGCAACTCTCTCTGGGTTCTCATTATAGAATTATGAAGATTTGTTTATTGGAAGCATTTTTTAAAATAATTTTCAGTGACAGATTGCAAACTTACTTTGCTTCCTCTGATTTTTGTAAATGCGTTTTAGCTTCCATACCAATCCATCAATATACAGCTAAAACAGATGTTTTCAGAGGATGCCTAGTAGTATGCCTAGCTTATTGGAAAAAATTACTACTCATTACCAACCAGAATGCAGAAAAAGTATAATTCAGAGAGATATTTCAGCTCTTCTGGTCTTAAGAGCAGACTTTATGCTACTTAACACAAGAACTTTAGAGGCAGATGAAGCGTGCACTTACTTCATTGTATTCTAGAGAACAATTTCCAGTATTCAGGTATGCTTTGAAGATGGAAAAAAGCACATCAGAATAAATTAGTGCCCAGGGGGTGGTGGTGGTGGTGATGATATCAATGTTATGAGGTGTCTTTGATTACAAAATAAAAAACCATGGTTGTGCATTCAACCTTTCCTGAAGGTGCATATAGGTAGGCAAAGATCATTTGAAATTTTATTTTCCTGAGAAATAGAATTTTGAATAAAAATTTCAAACAGTTTCCAAGTTCTATACTTTTAAAATTTTGATCCTGTAAGCTGACAATCAGCAGGCAGCACAGTGTATATAGTAAGCTGCTTCTCAGGATTGCATTGTTAATGGAGAGCATTCTTTCTCAAAATTAATGATTGTTGTACACTTCCTTATATTTGCTGTCTACCCCTACAGCAGATTTTCTTCATATACCAGTTCAAGAGAGAGGTTTTTGTTAGTACTGGAAGCCTGTTACTTCAACATATCTATAGTGTGTGTATATCTCAACATGAGTCAACAAGATTCTATGGATACTCAAAATATTTTGAAACCATATGAACAGAATGTGTATTTTCCTCTGGCTAGTAAAAATCAGTCATAAAGTCTTCATAGACTTATAATATGCAGAATCCAACCAGCTTGGCAAATAAATTGTTTGTTAAAACAAGTTCTGGCTATGTCTCCAAGCTGCATTTAGACAAAATAGCATTTTGTTCATGCCAGGTACTGGATTGTCTGCTGGAGACTCAGGTTTTCTATTCAAGCAGGTTGGAGCAGATTTTTGACATGACCAATGACCTTCCTAGGGAAGAATGTTAGTAGAAAATTTGTTCTTTGTACACATTTTATGGGATGAGGAGAGAGGTGTTTTATGTTGCCTGTTAGGTAGTGTATGATGTCCTGAACGAAGAAAAAAAATTCATTGCTTTTTTTGAAGAATTAGTGGTTCAGTGGAAGAGAAATAATTTGAGGTGTAGTCCTTGTTTAATGGGCTTATTCCAGGTTCCTCTGATACTGATTATGAGGCTAAATATAGAAGTGTTGTCTTTTTAAGAAGGGACCTTGATCTGGAGATCTGTACCAGGATTTTCGAGTGCTTTTTTTCAGTAATGTTTGCCTGAGTCCAGATTACATACATTAATAATTAGGAACTGTTTCCATCTTAATAGTGATGTGAAAAGTTTACTCCATGGCTAATTTGCCAGTTTTAAGTTATGCTTCTAAATTGCACAGAAGCATCTTGATTAGTCTTATTGTTTAGTGTTGTGGTGGTTTAACACCAGACAGAAATTAAACTGCAAATAAGCCTCTCCCCTTTCCCCCTTCCCCTTCTGATGACAGAGGAAGAAAGTCCAAGATGTGGGTTGAGATAGCAATTTACTGAAAGCAAACAGCAATGGAATAAGAAATGCACATTAAAAGCAGCAATATTAGCAACAGAAGTATACCAAAAAAAAAAGAAAATGTGCTTTAGTGCTTCCCATCCCTAACGCTGAGACAATGAAAAGCAGTGATGGACAACCCCCTGAAAACCAGGTCACAGTGTGCCATGCCACCTGTTTCTGGACAGCTCTGCTGGGACTCTGTTCCATGTGGCACTGCCGCTTTTGACCAGTCCCTGCCTCTGGGGCTTGGTTTGGGCTGAGCTCCTCTCATCCTGGTTTTGCTGCCACTTCGTTCCCCACGGCCACTTCCCGCACTGGCACCATGCCGTGCTGGCTCTGCTGACATTTGGCTCTGTGCCAGCTCCACTTCCAGACCGCTTTGCCAGGCTCCACTGGGCTCAGCTGCTTTCGTCACCCAGAGCTGCACTCTCCTGAGGGATGGGAAGGGGAGGGCAGGGTCGCCATGGCTGGTCCTGAGAGAGCGGAGACAGTGTCCGACCCATGGAACTCCCAGAGGGAGTGGAGACAGTGTCCCACCTGTGGTGTGTGCTCACCCTTTGCTTTCCCTGAAGCCACACCTCGTGATGACCTGTGTGGTGCAGAACAGCGGCCTGGCCATGCCCGTGTGGCTCTGAGCTCCGACCCCTCTCTGAAACCAGGGCAGGTGTCTTCTGTGTCTCCTCAGATGGGTGTCTGAGTCAGCTGTGTGCTTTAAACCCATGGAACAATTAATTTGTTGTGCTGAACTCATCTATGTTCCTACTTTATACATATGCATTTGTCTTTTATACGTCTGCTTTCATATGTAATTTTTTGGTGGGTTATTTTTGTATTCTGGTGCTTCTTCATTATTCTTTTTCATATCTTCCTTCTTTCTCTCTGACCTATTTTTTGGCATCTATTGTATTCATCAGCGATTTTCATCTAGCATTATATGACAGGTTCTTCTGTAGGAGTTTATAGGAGACATGCTGGGAAAAGATTTCATTTGTTCTCCCTTTGCAACTGTGCTTGTGTCTGAAATTGTGTTTAAATGTGATAGGAATGCAAAGAAAGACTCTGGTGCCTCTAAATGTTGCCTGTGCCCAAACCTGCCACATTATTATCAGCTTAAATTTCTGCAAATCAGAAGAAGACAAGAATGCATTGTATTTCAGAGTCTTTTACCGGGCAGTAATTATGAATATTAGATATCAAGTATACTTAATGTACTTGAGTTAATATCATTGTAAAAAAATTGCACAAAATCAGCAGCACCAGAGGTTAGTTTTACAGTTTGGCTCCATGTTAAGAAGCAGCCATATATAAACAACCAATAAAGTAGAAAAGAAACCGTTTTCTAACCCTAAGTTTTCAAAGGATTGTCAAGTTAATGGCTACATTTTTATTCTGGTTTTGTAGAAGACCATACTCAGGGAATATAATTTTAAGTTAAATTAATCCTTTTCATTTTATCACTCTTTTAAAAATCTGATTACTTGTGGCACTATTTTGCTTTCATCATCCATGTTTGGTTTCAACGGACTTACATTCTAATCAAACTAAAGTGATGTACTGAGGATGAGTTATGCTGATGTATATTCAGAAAAATATAAAGGAATATTGGACTTTTTTCTAAATGTCTTAATATGATTGTAAATAGGTAAAACCCCCTTGATTGTATGCTTTCTGTTAAAAATGCTGTTCCAGAATTGTTTGGTGATGTTAAAATACCTGAAAATGCAGAATATTATGTGACATCAAAAAGAAAGGATGCTACATATATTTATATATACTGTCTTTAGTCTAAAATTCTGCAAGGTTTTATATCTTATTCAGTTGGTACAAAATACTGGAACTTCTGTCAGTCCCCATAATGTTAGGCAGTAAAACTCCAGCTCATGAGTGTGTTAAAGGTGGTCACATGTCACCCTTCCTGATCACTACTGATGGGAGTCATGGTGATTCTTGCAGAAATAAATGTTGTTTTGGGAAAGTTCTTGGAAGAACTTGCAGGTTCTTTTTCAGCAAAAGAATAGTTTGAATTAATTATGCAAAGTTTGTTAACATTTCTATTAAATGTTGGGGGGCTTTATCTTTTTAAAAAAGTGTGCAGTTCGTGCAGCTACTGAAGGCAGAATCCTTGTTCTGGAAGGCTTGGAGAAGGCTGAGCGGAATGTCCTGCCAGTGTTAAACAATTTGCTGGAGAATAGGGAAATGCAGCTTGAAGATGGTCGTTTTCTCATGTCTGCAGATCGTTATGACAAACTTTTGCAGGTATGGAAATGCTATTTGAATTTTTTTTTTGCCTCCTCTTATTGGTAGTGCTGGAATATTATTGTGAAGGAGAGAGTACTTTAGAAGTCAAATGGGGGAAATTTCACCAAAGTTTCAGCGTTTTTTTTCTGTGTTATCTATGTATGGAAAAGAGTAGTCCATGTTAACCTTGTATGAAGCCTGTATGTTTTTAAAATGTGAAAGCCACAATGTGAGAATAACTAAAATGTCCTTGTGAAAAGATATTTAAGTTGAAGCTGTGCCATGAAGTTCAGATAATGCTTCAGCATGGCAGTAGCCTTGTTGCTAAGCTTTTAAAATATTAGGATACCAAAAGATGAGTATCTCTATATTCAGTCAATGTATTGGTGCTGTTTTGCCTTTAATTTACAAAAGTATATGTAAGCAGCAGTCTAAACTATAGAAAATGGTTAGAGGCTTTTCCTTTGATAGGAAATGGAATT
The DNA here is from genome assembly GCA_013399945.1 of Ploceus nigricollis. Lineage (NCBI taxonomy): Eukaryota > Metazoa > Chordata > Aves > Passeriformes > Ploceidae > Ploceus > Ploceus nigricollis. The sequence continues at coordinate 669,352 of VXBC01007275.1, forward strand.
TCAGTGTCTGCTGTCATTACTGCTTTAAACCATTTTCATTTCTTTGAGCCTCACTGCTTGGGTGGATACTCTTCAGGCTTTTTTTTTGACAGTTTCAGTAGTACTTTGCACCTTAGTTCCATGTACTGTAGTTTCCAGTCACATACCTGTCAGTCTGACACCTGCTTCCTCACCTGCTTCTTCATGTTTCTGTTCTGTCACACCTGTGGTTAGGTGTATGATTCAAACGCATGTGGCACAGCAAGGAAATTTGCAGTAAGTCTTCAGACACTAATCTCAACTGTATGAGGTTCCCAGCTGTGCTGAAGTACCGTCAAAAATTTTTTTGGTAATATTTAATTAGTAGATGCAATTACTGGAAGCATAATTATTATATTTCAAAAACAAGCTTTTAAAATGTAATTGTATTTAAAGAATGAAAATGAGAATTCAAACTAAGATTTGGTTTTGAAACATCTTTCTTCCTTTTAAACACTTTTCTGATGATTGAATGTTTCAAAATGACTGCCTCAGGCACACTGATAATAGTATATGAATTAAATAAATCTCTTGCTACAATACTAAATCTAATATGGTTGTTTTGTTGTTTGGGGACTATTTTATTATATAAACTAATGTTCAATTTTGCTTCTCCTGTGTGAATAATTATTGAGCATTTAGGTCTGAAGGAAATGTATTCATGTATAGTTTCAGGGAGGACTTAACTGTGATGTGGATAGATAGAGAGCAATTTTGTATGCAAATAATCCTTTGCGTGACATAATACAATATTTAATGTCCTCATGAAGGAGACTAGTTCTGTATTATTTCAAATAATAAAGTATAATTTGTGAATGAAGCTTCTAAAATGGAGATTTTAGTTGCATTTACACTTATAAGAGAGGGAAAAAAGAAGAAAAAACTTGTTCATTGTAACACACTTCTAATGTTTTAGAATAACATATATTTTGTGGTCAGTTTGTTTTCTGTTCTTTGTAGAGAGAGTGTTGTATTTGTACATTTTCACAAGATGTAATGTAAGGTAACATCACAACAGGCACCATCATCTCTAGGGTTTTTGGTCATAATGCTACAGGTCTGAAAGCTATACCTAATTAATCATTTTTTCTACATTCATTTTGGAAAAACTTGTTTTTATCATCGACAGATTTGACCGGTTCAAGTCTTTCTAGTCACTGCGTGAAGGGCGAGAACATTTGAGAAATTACCACATTTAGGCTGAAGGACTGGGGCTTTTAGTTGAGCTGGAGCTTAGTCATCATAAGTTTTTAATGACGCAATGTGGTTTTTTTTTCCTGTTCCTTTGTTTTAATTTATTTAGGAGCATACAAAATCAGAGTTAGATGCATGGAAGATTGTTCGCGTTAGTGAAGATTTTCGAGTGATAGCCTTGGGCCTGCCAGTACCTAAATACTCTGGTAACCCTTTGGATCCACCCCTCCGCTCTCGATTTCAAGCTAGAGATGTTTATCATCTGCCCTTTAAGGTGAGTGTGGTAGCAGAAGACTGGATCATTTGTATTGAGTAGAGATAATATTCTGATGTTATGTTTTACTTACCTCACCTCTGAAAAGAATTCTTGGGTAACAAATTTATCTTAAGGTGTGTTTTTCATATTTTCATATTGCATAATAAATTCCTGACATGCAGTCTTAGAGTTGCCATGGAATGTTGCAGCAGAAAAGTAACTTCCACAGCACAGCCCTAAAAGAAAGAATTCGACCTTTTTTTAATTCTTAAATAAAATTAATTCTGTGTCAAGGAGTGAGTAGAATCCTCATTTCTAAATGAGAGGGAAAGATAGAAAATGCTTCATATTGTGACCTGTGACCCACAATATGATGCCAAAATCAATTTACTCTGTGATTTTATGTTCTATTTCCAGGACCATCTTCAGCTGTTATATTCAATTGGATCAAACGTTTCCACAGAGAGGTAATTTTTCATAATTAAAAAAAAAAATTGAATGAAGAAGCTATGTCCTTTCAGATTTCCATGCTATTTTTGTGTCTCTATCACTGCATAGAGACCAGAAGTGAAGAAATTTTTAATATGTGTGGGCATATGCTCACACAGCTTTTTGTATGCAGCCTTCATATCCTTAGTGCTTTAGAACTTCGGTCACACCTTACTTGTGTGCACTCAGAAGTAGTTTCAGCATCTTTTACTATATTTAACTTTTTATGCTTTAGTATTTTAAATACAGATAGCATGTGTAAAACTCTGTAATTACTTTTTCATATGCAGAATTTCTCAGCTCCTGTCTTTTGCTACAACTCTCTGCTCTCAAGAATCTTCTACATTGGGACTTCCAGATTTTCCTTTAGACAGCTTATCGGCAGCAGTTCAGATTTTGGTATGTGCATACATGTGCTGTGAAACCATTGGGTTTAAAATTACTCAGAATTATATTTGGTTTATTCATGTTGTTAGAAGAAGATTAACATGAATATTTGAAAAAAAACCTGAAAACATAAGAATAGTTTGGGGACGAAAAATCTCAGTCAGATATTTCTGGATAATACTTTAACCAAACATATAGCATAATACTGAAGAACAAATTATGGTATGACATAAAATTTGTGTTGTTATTAAATGTATCTTAGTGCTCAGTTTATTATTTTCCCCCCTCTGGTAAATCACCTTACCAGACTTCAGAGCATCTACAGTTTATCTGATGGCACTGAGGTAGCAAGTGGAGAGAAATAAAAACCACAAACTAAAAGTGCTTTGTATTTAATGTTACACATGGTAAATCAGATTGATTGCATTACAAAGATACCTATTGCTCTCCACTGACACCTTAAAGGACCCAAAACAAAGGTGGGCGTAGGAAACAGTTAAATTGTATGAGAGGAAGCCTACATTAGGTCTTTGGGCTGACTGGTGGATTTAGGATAAACAGAAATGGAGGATTATGTGAAGATGCAGGCTGTGCACTCTCGAAGATGCAGTGCTTCCTGACAGCTAAGTCCAGAGGGAAATAGGAATTGTACATCCGCAGAGTTCCCAGTGACAAGTCAGGCAGCTCAGGACTAAAGCTGTGTCAGTCTTTCTGCTTTCCTGGATAGTCCTTTGTCCCTTGGACTTTATAATTACATGGTAAAAAGTCAAAGACGACATGGAAGATGCCTCCTGAAGGAAGTCAGGGACATGAGATCTGTATAAAGAGAGAGGGGTTCGTGCCCTTTTGCATGCAGGAAGGTATGGTCAACCCAGGAGGGTAAAATGCCAGGAGAGTTTCTCAGACCCACTCTCCAAGGTGCAGGTGTCCGTAGAAGGAACTATAGATAGTTCTCTGTCTCATGTGCAGTCATTTTATCTATGGTACTGCTCAGCAGCAGATCACTTCCTACATATTTTATTGGATTATAAACATTAAAGGATATCAATTGCTTGTGTTACTGTGGTACTCAATCCCCTCAGCTGTGCTGGTTACTTACAGACAGATTTTGTTTTCTGAATTAGGGGTCCTACATTAGATATTAAGTGATGAAAATTCAAGTTCAGTGAAATGAAGTAGTATTTGAAGGGCTTTGGGAAAAAATATTGTTGGATTTTGAAATAAATTGCAACTTTTTATTCTTTTGGCTGTAAAGTGAAAAATTATTTTTAAATGAATGCCAGATGGCTTTCAGAGTAACAGAAAGAAAATGAGCCCCAAGCTATTATCTGAACTATGGAGTGAAGGAAGCATTTTATTTTACATTAGAGATTGTGAACTGTTACCATTGTATGGCAGTGTCTTTTTTAGGTAAATGGAAACTGTTTCTTTTAGAATTAGTTTTAATTGCTTGGATTTCTAAGCTGTGCTCAGTCATTTTGAGCTACATCATTTTTCCTTTGTATGTTAGGTCAATGCCATACTCTGCTTCTAGTTTAGTTAGTCTGTTTAAAAGTGTGAAGAGAGTGCATTGTGATGAGTAGTTTCTTAGCTTCTGTCATAGAGTCACACAGCCCGAAAACATCATTTCTTAGTTTGAGAACTCCTGCCTGACAAAAGGGAAATTTTTTCAAAGGGTCTTGTTCAGAAGAGGCTTACTTTATATATTCCATTGTAATTATTACTAATTTGAGATAATGTGGAAAAATTACATGGTATGTCTTTATATATAGATGGAGGGCTTTTAAATGCAATAAAGGGCTCCCTGATCCTTGAAGCTGTACATTTACTATAGTGCAATAAATGGTTTATTTTTACTGGGTTTTTTATGTGCAACATTATAAATAGTGTTACTGCTTATAAACTGAATTACGCATTTCATAAAATATGCGTCTCCTGGTTTCATTTCCAAGGAACTCTTCTTTCAGTTGTGTGCTTATGTAAATCCAAGTGTATAACTGAAAATCAGTTAATTTTATTTGAATTGCTTTATTTGCTTTGATGAAGGCTTAAAAAGATAGTGCCAGTCAAATGACTGTTTTCCACTAGTGTTACACACAAATAGTCCTTAAAAATTTGCAAGTCAATTTCGAAGCAAACAATCAATATTTAATCAATTGAGAGAGAGTTTGAAATGCCTTTTTTCTACCAGGAAAGGCTTTATGCATAGTGTCTTCAGTAGTCATAAATGCATTTCTCTTTCTTTATTGCTGCAGCAAAATAGTCAGATGTGTTTCTAGTTCAGGCAGCAATTGACAAAATAGTTAGTACTTAAATCTAACAGGGAGATAGTTTAAAAAAAAAGTTGGATTTTTTTTCTGTAGGAAGTGCAAGCATACTTAGTTATTCTTTTCAAAACAGCACAGTTTTAATTAAACTGTTCAGAAATTTCTATCAACTGATTTGTTAAGTAGAACTGGTACAATATAATAGAATCAAAATTAGATACTAAAAATTGCTGTGAATGTGTAGATTATTATTGAAATACAGATTTCTTGTCATACATTTTTTTTTTCTAGTAGTACTGTGAAACTCATTTACCTGTGGTGGGATTTGTCTCTCTTGGCCATATTTGTCTTTAGGTATCTGAGCCAGTCACTGTAGCTTCCATTTATGCACAGGAAAGAAAATAATTTTTAGAACATCGTTCTTCTAATCTACTTTGGACACTTAAATTATAATGAATTACACATGAGAAGTGCCTGTTTCAACATCTAGTCAACTACTGCTTGTAGTGGTCCTTTGTATATTGCCTTTACAGTCTTATTTTAAGTTCAAAGCTGTGCAGAATTTTGGGTTAATGGCTAGTGACAGAATGAGTCAATAATTTTTTCAATTTTTTAAAATTTGAATCAGGATTCCTTTCCTATGATGTCAGTCCAGCATATTATTGACCGGCTTTACCCCTATCATCTTTTCCTTGGAAAGGAAGGCAGGACTGCAGTCAAAGACATGTTAAAAGTAAGTATTGAGCAATATATTTATATTATAATTCTAGAGAGTGATGGATTATGGCAGTAGTTCTCCTGATTAATGGTATGTCCTGGTTTAGGGCAAATTTTGTGAGGAAACTTCAGAAGTGGTCTTTTCTAGAAAGTAAATTCAAGTGGCCTCTCCCCCAACTGGTTTGGGAGGTAATCTCCTTTGAGAAAAGTGGAAAAAACTGTTTATTTAACAAGCAAAGTACTCACAAACATGGAGAAAAGAATAATATTAAACAATGAAACCTCTCACTGTTCTGAAGAGATGGCAAATTCAGAGAGTCCTTGTCATGGGCTGCAGCTCGGCTAGCTCAGTCTCTTATCTGTCCCCCCTGCACTGGGTAATGCTGTGTCCCGGGCCCCAGTGAGCCACAGGAGAGAGCTCCCGGTGTTTTTCTGGGTTTTCAATCCAGAACGGGGCTGAACAGTTCCAAGGAAAAAAAAAGAAAACCACAGTCCAGGGAACTTCTCTGCCTCAGCTAGCTAAAAACTAACTAAAAGCAAAGGAGAGCACTGTCCCACTGTCTGTGCTGCAGACAATGCGCACTGAGAGAGTGAGGAGTGTGGGGGAGTGAAAATGAAGCTTCTGCACACACAAACTGCGCGCCACCGCTTCCCCCTCCCTTTGCTCTCAGGTCTGGTTTTAAAGGGACAGAACTTATTTCTGGGCTAAACAGACGAACGGGGATACAATTCAGCGTCATAAAGTCACCCCAGGACATAGTACTTCATTATTTCGGTATAAAAACAGAAATCTTAGGTAAATTAAATGGCTACATTATTGCTGATGCTTAAAACTTTCATAATAGTATTTAAAAATACCCTCATAAACTAGTTAATTTCATTATAGTGAAAGGTGAAATCTCTAGGATCTTTGGGATATTTAGAGCTCAGTTAAAAACTACAGAAAAGCCCTCATTATATAATAAGTGGTTAATAAATTTGAAAGTAGCTATGTGTATGGTTAAGGTAGTCAAATGCTTAAAAAATACCTCTGGCATTTGATGTTTAAGAGAAGATTCTAAAAAGACTGTAAATATCACATGCACGAAGTACATTCACTATTGCATGATTATAGATTGTATTAGTCTCTGGATTTGGTCTGTGTTACTTTTTGTTGTTTCTTGTTGGTCAGATCTGTTTTGTCAGTTTGTCCATGTTTAATAGTAGCTTACAAAGCCTATAATTATGATGGGTTATTTTATTTATCTTTTAAAACTTAAGCACTGTGTCAGCTTTTTTTAACTTTTAATATGTTAAAGAAATAGGAGTTACATATGTTGCTGAAAATTAGCATTAAAGCATTTTAACCAGCTCTTTCAGTCCTGAAAATCAAATATTATTTCTATGTTCATATTTGGAAATAACCAACTTTGTAGCTAGCAAATGTTTGGTTTCCCTGAAACCAAGCTTATATGTCAGGGAAATGTTTGCAGCCCATCCCTGCTTTCCCCCTTCTCCCCCCTCCTTTTTGCAATGGAGTTCAGTCCTGTATTCCCTATGTAACTGGGCTGCTCTCCTACTTGTCTTCCTCAGTTTTGGGATGGACAGTCCTTGCATTTGATTAGGAGGTTGTCCTGAATGACTTGCTAGCTTTTCTGAACCGTCAAAGCTGATTCCTATGGGGTTCTACCTGCCACTTCTCTGAATAAGCCAATATGGCTTGAAGTCCAGGACCTGAAGTCATTTGTCACTTGCCTTTAACTGTTGCACAGGAACTTCCATCTGAATATGAAGAAGAACTTCTTTACTGTGCAGGTAACCCAGCACTGGAATACATTACCCTGAGAGGTTGTGAGGTCTCCCTCACTGGAGATTTTCAAGAACCATATGGACACAGTCCTGTGCCACATGTCTTTCTCATAATAATAATCTCATAATAATCTACTTTTAAATACCTCATTCATAGAATTTTCTGTGTTAATTTTCCTCTTTTTAAAGACAGTCTTCGTCATCACTATCTTCACTTACTATGTCAACAAGTACATATAATATCATTTGGCATTTTATTCTATTTGCACACCACAAATCTTTTTAAGCAATGGACCTTAAGAAATACAGAAAATAACTGCTTGTATTGAGGAACATCTGTTTATAATGATGTTATAATAACAGCAGCTCTAGAACTGTATAAATTTTAATGAGAGATTATTTTTTGCATTCTATAAGAATGGTGAGGGAGAGAAGTAAAGCAGAAAAGACTCCTCTTTTCTGTGGGTTTCCTGAGAATGTCCAGGTAGTAACTGCTACTGAATACTTCTTTCTGTGTAAAAGGAAATGCTAATCTTAACTGGGTTGTAACAAGAGTTGAAAAATCCCAAAAAATACTGGAAGTGTGTTGACATTGATGGATTAATTTGTGTATTCAATCACTTCTTAACCTCAGCTAACATTTAAAGAAAAAAACCTCAAATTTCAGATAATGGAATGTAAAGTTTAGGTGTCACACTCAGAGGTAGATATGAGGATGTACTAATATAGCTGATAACATACCCTAATTTCAGGATAGTTTCCCTTCCAGTCAGTTGTTGGAGCTGAGAAGTGAGATAGCCTGTGGTTATGCCAAACAGGTAGTTTTGGTAGCTGTTAGATGCTGTGCATGTTTCCTGAAGAGATCACATTCTTAAAGCACTGTCTTCCCAAATCTTCAGCTTGGAGAAATCCTTTCCTTATGCACCTTGCTTACTGAGGCAACACCAAGATCTAGTCATTACTTGTAATTCTTATTCTCAGTAATGAAATAATGTGTCATATTGATTTGTACCTTCCATGGGAGTGAAAGTAGTTTCTTGGGAGTGTTTGTGGATGAGAAACTTAACGTGACCCAGTAATGTGAGCTTTGAGCCCAGAAATCCAGCTGTACCCTGGGCTGCATCAAAAGCAGCTTAGCCAGCAGGCTGAGAGAGGGGATTCTGCCCCTCCATTCCCCTCTGGTGAGACCCCACCTGGAAAAATGTTGAGGAAAAAAGGATGTCTATCAACCAACTTTTTAATTTGATACTAATGTAATTCTTGTTTCAAACTAGTTAGCATAAAAAAATGCATTTAAGGATTTTGCACTAATCTAGCATCAGCAGTGGTCTTTAGAGGTGCTTAACATACAAAAGCATTTGTACAAGTGCTACAATTTGCAGCATTCATTAGGTCACTAGCTTGCAACAGACAGGACAAAAGTACCAAAATAAACTTGTCAATGATGTGGCTTTGTTTACTCTTATTTGAAGTTTCTGCACTTTGGCAACTGTATCCATTTGTATTCTGATTCTTAAAGGTTATCCTTAAGTCTGAAGATCTGACAAAGGAAAATATGAGTTGGTTGGAATTTTGGCCTTCAAAATTATTCTGTACTTTCATGAAATACAGACATGAGAAATTATTTTGACTGAAAGATGAACATTTGAAATATAATTGTAAAAATTATGTTTAAAAGTATTTATGGTTTTTCTCTGCAAGACTGAGATATGTAGAAATCACTGATTTCAAGGAAAACAGCTTCCAGTTAACACTGTCAAACAATAAACTTGAGCATGTTTCCCGCAGCACTGGAGTTTTCTATATGCAGCTAAGAGGCTTTTATAAAACTGATTGGCTTAATTTAGGCTGAGCATGGTGGCAAAGAAGAGGCTCCACATTTTCTGTACTTATTTCTTCATTGTGCCATAAACTTTTAGTATTTTACTCCAGATTTATCGGATGTTTTGGGTTTACTCTTGTAATTCTCACATGCCTTTTGTGCACCTTTTTTCACAGTGTTGGAAACACCCACTGTATGGATTTTTTTACCTTCTAATCAGGAAATCTTTCCATGAGATTTTAGAAAAATACATACAGAACAGATTTGTCTTCATAAATGAGCCAAGTCACTTTTAGCCTATGTCCTTTTTTAGCTTCACTCTAAAGCCCTAGAATTTTTCTTCATTTTTATCATGCTTTGATTAATTCTGTATTTACTGTCTTGATCTTATATCAAATAAAAGGGTTTTTTGTTGCCTTTACTCATTTTTGTATTACTTGCACACCCACTTTAATCTTACCTGACCTCCTCATTGAAAACTGTTTCCCTGCCTCACAGTACATAGGAACGCTTGTAAGATTGGAATTCTATTTCATGTCTAGACAAGAAAGAATTCTTCAGAATTCTTTTCTCTTCTAAGATATTTCTGTTGCAAATTTTGTTCTAAGGAAGGATTTGTTTCTCTCTTACTCCTTCCAAAGTATTTTATAATCTTTGGGGTTTTGCATTAATAGATGCTCTTAGTGCCAGTACATACCATTGTAGTGGAATCTGTCAGACTTCATATATCAATACATCCCATCTTGGATTTGCAGTTCCTATTTTGCTCCTTGTGAAGCAGTTCAGTCCTCTGGGTCTTTGGAAAATTATCTTTCCTTTCCATGCAGAGAATCTTCCAGCCTTTGCATGTCTCTTTTGAATAGCCTAGCTGCCTTGTGGGTTCAGCTGAATGGTCATCTGTAGCTCTGGTTCATTTTAGCTCTCTGTTCCTTTGACCAGCTGGATTACTGGTCTATTCTTTGCATTTTCCATTTTGAGATATTGCCAATCATTAGATGCTTCCAAGTGGTCAGAATTCCTCTTCATTTCTTCCCTAACTTTTACAGTTTGCCTTTTCTCACATGTTCTTAGGCATGCCGAAGGTGGCCTGATGATTATGAGCTGCCAAACCACTTCCCTAGTTTTTGTGACTGGTCTATTCTTTTTCCTTTCCTCTGAGTCAGTGAGGCTGCCTGCTTCTGGCTTTCCAAGTATCTCTGAAACTTTCTGATACTGAGTGTGCTCAGTAGTTCTCTCAAACCACAAATATTTTTTTCCTTTGCAGGTATCAGCTCAAACATTTTATAGAGGAAGTTGTTTCTGGCTCAGCAGAAGTGTTTAATGTGTTGTGCATCCATTTTATGCCACTCTGATTCCATTTCTACCTATCATAATTCTAAATGAAGAACTGAGTCAAAGAAACCTGTCTTGGTCTGAAAGTCGCAGGCAGTTTTGTTTGCTGCTCTTGTTCAGGTGTAAGTGTGGTATTTACTAGAGGTGTGAGGTTGTTTAATTACTAGAGTATTCAGTTCAGCAACATCTATGTAATTACATGTGATAAATACAAATTAACTTAGATGAATTGTGTAAATTGTGTAGATTGTGTAAATTCAGTAACAATTTGCACAGGGACATTCCTCTTTCACTGTCCTGACTTAATGTCTAAAATGCTACAGAACCCTCAACAATAACAAAGAACAAGAAAATCCCACCAAAACAAAAAAACCCTAACCAGTCAAAAAAACACCTTAGAAATTTTAAAACTCCTAAGACCTTTGTGTGCAATTCTGTTGTTGCTGTCTGTAAATCTTTGTTACCCAATATCCAGTGTCTGCTGGTGCAGGTAATCTCGCTCACTCAGTTGTTTTCTCTTGTTGGTAAGGGATTTAGTGTACAAGCAGTTGGCAATTTTGTATATAAGCACCCTTGACTCTATCCAAAATGCCATTAAATTAGTAAGAATATTGCAATTTATTAATGAAGATAAGAGTGAGAACATTTGGTAGTTGCTTTCACAGAATCATAGTTGGAGTTATGATTGGAGATAGTACTCAGTAGGCATTCCTGGCCTCTCTTTTTGTCTAAGAAGTTAATGGTATCTGAAGTAGATTCAGCTGTTACAATACGAATATAATTTGGTGCGGCCCTTTACTAAAGCACATTTATCTTAAATAAGTGTTTAAACATAGTATTTTTGTAAGCTTTTGCTTCAGAATGGAAATTTACAAAGTGATGAAGAGAAAAAGCTTTTATAAAAATCCATCTGAGTTTTCTTTTTGAACTTTAATAAGCAGTGCTATGAATCCTAGCAGTAATAATACTATATGCCTTTTCAGAGTGATTTTACATTAATGAATTCTGTTTAAAAACCTCTGTTTTCTAAGAATTCTAAGGAGCTGGACAGCACTCCTTTTTCTTTTGTTTACTCAACTTTGACTCTGTTGGATAAAGTGGCTCTATGAATTCAGTAGTTCCAGTTATTAGCTTTTTTTTGTGCATAAGGTCCCCAGTATGACTCTCCTTACTGAACATTTTTAAATGGCTTTCATGCTTTCTATGTACAGCAAAAATAACGAGTATAATGCTCAAAAGAGGATTAAGAAAACATAGGTCCTGTTTTGTCCTTGATATACCCAGAACATGCTGAAGGCTTTATTTGTACAGGTTGTCCTCAATTTTCATTGTATGAGGCAGCTATGAAACTAAGTAAATGCAACGTTTGCTGGTTATTTTTATTGGTAGTCAGGTGTTTAAATCTACAATTGGTTATAATGAGCTGCAGAGATAGGTGATTTGTTATTACACATGCTAAAGGCTATGGTGTGACATTTTCACTTTACATCTGTCACTACAGTCTGAATAAGTATACAATCTCTCTGCTTTGGTTTTAAATGTAAAATATATAAGCCATCAAGAATGTGAACACAGGTATCTGCAGTAAAAGTTGAAGTAAATGGATTTAGGACTTAACAAGCAATTAATTATGAATATGCTTCTGGCATTATTTTAGAAAGAACAGTTCTAAAAACCAGAAAATTGCATTTAATAATTTATTTCCTCACACCTGAATTTTACAGCGCTTTGAGCTTCAAGATTCAGAAAAACACTTGTTTCCCAAGAAGATTACTAGGGTAGAAAGTGTACATGGAAACAAACCCTTTAAGGCTGATGTAACTGTCCAAATTGGTGAAAAAGAAGTGACATTCCAGGTATGAATTTATATATTCATCAAACTATAATATGTTTTTAAAAAACACTAACTTGTTTTCGTCTCGTCAAGAATTTGATACACTTGGTAGTAAAAGACATTTGCACTGAACTTTTTTTTTTTTTGGTAGAATAACACATGGTATTTATTGGAGATGCATTTAGATACTGGAATATTCGTTTATGGATACACATTATTTTATTTCTAGATAAAGTCAGTTTCCTCCATGTGAATCATTACGGTTTGGATGAAAGAAAAAGCCATTCAATTTCTTTTTTTTTTATTTTATTGGATTAGAATAGCAGAGAGTACTTACGATGCTCTTAATGCTGCTTTCCCTTTTTCTTTTTGTAGAAACAATAGTCTGTCTTTGTTTACACTTCAAATAAAATCTAATGAGTGCTTGGTAATGTTTCGACACAGGATGTTGGGAAAATGGAACAAAGTAATCACATCAAATATGATTAGTTTGAGTTTCGTCCAGTGAAGTTTATGACCTGCTAGGTGGTGAAATAAGTTCTTACTCAGGAAACAGATGCTGATCTGAGAATTTGAAGTTAATGTTGAATTTGGAGAGTCTAGAGAGTCTGTAAAGAAGGTGAATTAGTGGGAGTCAGAGAGATTATAATAACATTGGTGAGGAATATCCTAAGAGAGTTGTACCATGACAAAATAAAGAGGGGAATAACAGCAAATGGGAAATTTTCAGGAACAGTTGAGTCTGTAGGAACTTGATTCAGTTCTTTTCTGAAGCAAAGATTTTTGGTTTCGTTTGACATATAGGTGATACGTTTTGAAAGTACTTCTGCAGAATGCCTCTCTTATGCTCTCTGAACAGGAGGGCATAAGAAGTTTGCAGATTAAACAGTTTCCAGACTAGAGCAGGAAGTGGAAATGTAGAGCAAGAGCCTTAACGTGGTGAACAATTGAATCTCTCCAAAGTTCAGGTCAAAGTAGTTCCTTCAGATTTTCACAATACTAATTGCTCTATCTCTTCCATGTTTCTCTGATGAGCAGTGAATATTGGTGACTTCTTATTTGTCTCTTTCATGAACAGCCTGAAGTTCTTTGCATACCCCAATGCTGTAATTGTGTTGATTCACATTTTGTTAATTTTTTTCATGAAGAGTGGGTGAAAGAGTTTGTCTATTAGAAATTAGGGGATTTAATTTTGTGACAGTGACAGTTTCAAGTTTGATGGATGACAATTATCAGAAAAATATTACAGTACTTTTGGACAAGCATAACCTAGTTCACACAAAGCTTAGAGTTATCACAGTATAGCTTATTTAGCATTTTGATTTACTTTTTTTTTCTTATAGGTTCCAGCTGGAACTGGAATGTTAAAAAATCATTCTCGATCAGATACTTTCATAAGGACTTCCAGCCATAATCAACTGTTGGCAGAAATGATGCAATCCCATATGGTTAAAGATATGTGTTTAATTGGAGGAAAAGTAAGAATTTAAATTTCTATTCTCCCTTCTTCCCCATAATCTTTAGAATGTAATCTAATTAATTTTTTTAAACTTTTTAGGGCTGTGGCAAAACAGTTATTGCCAAGGAGTTTGCTGATATATTGGGATACATGATAGAACCTATCATGCTATACCAGGTAAGCATGCTGATGATCATGCTTTAACTATGGTCTTAAACAGAGACTTTCTCACAGCACTAAAGGTGTTGGGTGTTTTTGCAAGCCCTAAGCTCTGTCAAGCTTAAGAGCAATGTCATAGCCAGTGGTCACTCAGGACTTGTTTGGAAAGAATTGTCTGTCTTAGATTGTAGTACACTCTAACCTCATGATGTAAGCTGAAAAATTACAAGATTTGAAAGTAGAATTAATTAATTTGCTTACTTTTCACACAGAGATCACATGTGTAAGGTTATCTCCATAACCCTGAGGAATGAAAGTGCTTAAATAAAATATAAAGTCAAGGGTCTCCTATGACCTTATGAGTCAAAATACACCAAATATAACAGGATTTACAGTTCTAAGTGATAACTGGCAATGCTGCAGGAAAACATTAGCATCAGGTTTAATGCAATATACTGCTCTCTTTCTTTGATCCCTTTTCTGTTAATTTTCCCCAGACAGCATGGAGACCTCCAAAGGAAGAAATGGCAGTGGCATCTGATTTGAAAGTGTGCCGGCATGTGGGGACAAACACTGACAGGCATGGGTGGTGAGGTTGAAGGGCTAGAAAAGTGAGAGGAAAATAGGAAAGAGAAATACTGATGATGATGATGAAAAAAGACAGTCCATTCTATATTCTCCTGCACTGTTGAGAACCTCCTCAGACGGGATCCCACTGCTTTTCCTTCCCCCCCTGAGTGGCTTCAGCTGATAAGGGTGAAAACTCAGAAACTCTGTCTGCACAACTGGAGTCAGACGGATGACTTCTGCCCTTTTCTTACACTTTTAACATGGTCAAGTGTGAGCAGATTTGGGTTCCAGGGCTACATATCCTCATCAGTGTTATGTCATGTTCATAATAATATACCTGCATTCCCAGCAGTGCCTACTGTCTTTTGTCTAGTGGCCTATTGAAACAGGTGTATAGTTTCTGAGCTAGAACTGTGTGTCCAGCTACTCTGTGTACTTCTCTCTGTAGTTGTCACTGTAAACACAGTTTTAAATCATCTCAGAAAAATAACTTCTGCAACTTGACAAACGTGCTTTAAGGGCAAGCACACCCTAACCCTAGTATTGTTGCACACAGTATAACATTGGGTATTCACCAGCAAAATTAGATAATTATTTGCTTAAAAACATGGCCACTGTTTCTCAGCTTCCTACCTTTAATTAGTGTGGCTTCAATGAATATGAGCAGAAGGCTTCATTTTTGGAGTCACGTGAGCAGAGCTGACAATGGAACTATTTATTTAGTAAACATCTTTCTTTCAAAGGGATCTGTAATTCCTATAAAAATAAAATCTAGGAAAAGATTTGAGGTATTTCCAACTGAATGTTTCCTTTGGTTTCACCAGGGTTTAATCAACCTCTGAGGGCAAAGGGGTTTTATAGAAAGGCTTTTGGTGATATCACAACAGTATCAATAAAGCAAATAAATGACTGAGAGCTGCTTGTTCACTGTTAATTCCTGTGTAGCCAAGCTTAGGTAAGATCCGTATATGTATCTATACATATAAATGTTTCCTAATGTACAATGTGTTACATAAACTCAAAAGTTTTTACAAAAAGCAGCGTATAAAAATACATGAATGTAGCTGAGCTGTAAATAGAATTTCAGAATACATTTGTTTTTCTAAAAATACATAACCTATCAGGGGCTTTGCGTAGCAAAGTAATAGGATAATTTAATGATGGAACAAATGTTAAATTCATACACTAATTCCGCAGTGAAGACTATGAAAGCTTGATAATGCTGTAAATTTACCATATTTTTCTATTTTCATTCAAAAAAGTGTCTTCTGCGTTTTTTTTTCAGAGAGACATCATACTGTCCTGAATCTATTTCTAAAATTAAGGAGGCTTTTCTTTGTTCTATAGTTGTTACTTACTTTCTGATAATTTTTGCAGGCACAAAGATAAGTAGAGGAACATTTACCTTTGGTCTGAAGCAATAGCACCGTTTCTGCTCAGGCTGATTGAAGAACTTAATTCTTGGATTTTTAATATATGTGTATATATATATACACATATATATATAGTCTTAGTATTTGCTTCGTCGTTCTTTGCAACTGCAGTTGATGGAAGGACTTGAGTAGTGTGGAAAGGTGGTGTATTTCTCTATATTGATTTCACAGAAAAAACAACTCTACAAGTTTTTGTGCTGTGAAGTGAGAATCAAATTTACCTAAAGCAAAACTTTTGGAATATAGATCATCTCTTATACTAACAGTTGGCTGAGAGAGCAGTTCCTGTCTCGTTTGTGATATCTGACATCATTATATGGATTTCTCATTATATGTAGTTCCATGTAGGTAGATTGCTGAGAAAGGAAACTCATCCTTATTAGGAAAGGTTTGTTTTTAAGTTGTCTCTTAATGCAGTTAAGCAACAACAAATGAGAAGCAGTAGCCAGATAGTGCTTTGTGGACTGTAACTAGGGAAATTTTAGTCCAAATGCTTAAAATAAAATATTTTCTCCCCCCAGAATTTCAGAGGGGAAAAAAAGTAACAGTTGAAGTCATGTTATAACAGTTTTCCAGCAACTTGCTCGTTTTCTTCCCTAGCAAAAACAGTTTTGTAAGCACATCACTAGTGTTTGTGTACTGTGATGTTTTTGTTTCTAGGACTTTTTTCTTTTGCCTGACCTCATAATTTTTCTTTACAAAATCCTTCCAGTTTTTTATTTGAAAAATACTGAGAAATGATGAGTCCAAAAATGCATAAAAAGCAGGAAACATAGATTCTTCGCCTCATAATTGCCAAGAACATGATTAGTACTACAAGCCATGAAAAATGGCTAGGTTGGAGGCTTGTGTTGGTATAGCTGCTAGAGGAAGTGCAAAAGAAGTTATCCTACTTGATTTTTCTTCTAAACATATTTTTTTCCTGTATACAAACTGCTCCAGAAAATAAACAATGAAATGTAAAACACATAAGCTATCATGACTGCTGCAAATTAAAATAAGCTTTTTGTTTCCCAAGGCAATATATTGTTGTCATTGCTTTGTCCAAAATAAGAGGAATAATTAATTCTTATACTTCAGTTATCTCCCCTCCAATGGGAGGCCTTTTTAGCATTAGAGTATTATAAGATTAGTTTTAATATCATATATTTAGTGATTTGAATAAAACTTATTAAAAATTGAGTTAGAGTAAATAAATAAAAACAATAAATCACTGGGCAGATACTTAGCCAAAAAAAAGGTTCCTTACAAAAACTGTGCAGGTATTAGCAATGGTATTCCTTTTTAATTGTCCCTTAATTGAATCTCATTCAGCCATTTAAATCACAATGTTATATTCATGTTAGATTTCAGAAAATATTTTGCACAAAATACTCTTCTGAGTTTATCTGCAGAAAATTAATGCTTGGTTCTCACTGTTGGAATTAGAGGTAGACATGAAGTACAGCATACCAGGCTCCCAGTCAATTCATACTATGTGTTGTTTCATTTCTCTAGAGGTGAATTGTCCAAATGTGTGTTAGTTAAATATTCATTACAGCATTTACTAGCTGCTGAATGCACAGTTCTTAAGCAAGTCCTAAGCCCACATTTTTCTCTCTTTTATAAAAATATTTAATGTCTAATTCATTAATAATATAGAAGAGAGTGAACACAGCAGTGAAACAATAGAAATACAACAATAAAAATATGGTATGGTTTTGTGGATTTGAATGTGAGACTTTAAATTAGATAAATGTGGAAACACTGAAGGAACCAGACTTTGTCCTGTTATTTTAGGGCTTTTAAGGAAATGTAGAAAAAGGAAATTATTCAGGCCGTATGACGTAATGTATTCTATTTTTATTCCTTAAAGTTCAAAGATTTTAGTGTTGTGAAAAAGACATATGCAAAAGCTACAATTACAGTAGAAAATATGTTTTTATTTGATTTTGATAAAATCAGCCTGAGCAAGGAATTTAGTCTTCAAAGTCACAAAATTACTATTATGTCTTTGTTTCTCTCGTGCTCACCTGTTGTAGTGGAACATCTAAAATACATGTGCTGGAGGATATGCTAGATTTTGTCTTTGGTTTTATTCCTTGAGTATTACTTTGTGCTAGGCTATGTACTTTCGATAAATTCTATGTTACGGGCTTCTTTCTTACCCTGTTCATTATTCTCTGATGCTTCCAGCAGTATTTTCCGCCTGAGAGGTGGAATGTCATGCTGGTTTGTGTTCAAGATTAATGATAAAATCTTTGCTCCTTCAGGTGGCTTCCATATAACAGAAATTAGTCTTGTTTGTTCCAGGTGTAAATTGCTGCCCCCTTCTGTGCGCAGGGCTGTGTACAAGTTGTCATATGCTTGTGTTTTGTTAAAGAGGCAGGGGGGAGAAAGGCTTTTGTTCTTGTTTCAAAGAGGTGGTATTGGCAAGTCTAGAACTTGCAAAGACTATTTAGCGTTTTGTGAGTAGCTTTGTGTGTGTATTGCTAATACTCTTTGGAAAAGTAGTTGAAGATTTCCTGCTAATCTTCCTTTATGCCTGGGAAGAACAGAATGCCATTTTTTAAGGAGAAAGCATGTACTCGTAAATTAAGAGAATAGATCATAATTATATTCTTCTGATGGACTGATACTTCCAGGATATGACAGCTAGAGATTTGCTACAACAAAGGTACACTCTTCCAAATGGAGATACTGCTTGGAGACCGTCGCCGCTTGTCACTGCAGCTCTGGAAGGAAAGCTTGTTCTTCTTGATGGCATTCATCGAATTAACCCTGGCACTCTAGCTGTGCTCCAAAGGTCAGGATGTGAGCTTGGATAAGTTGGGTGCACGTGATGGGTGTATTGAGTGCATGCATACTGAGACCTTAAGTTGCTGCTGGTGAATATGGCTTTGGAACTTCAGGAATACTGTAAAGATCAAGCTGAGCATTGAAGTTTCATAGAATATGTAGTGCTCATTTTTTTACTTAAGAGCAGAAGCAATTCTTTAATTTTTTTGTAAAATAATACAGGAAATATATACAATATAAAATAATACAGGAAATTTCAGCCTGTTGTAAATACAGAGTGTAAGTCTGAATTTTGGAATGAGCTAGATTTTATTCTAGAATTATGAAATCTAAAAATTAGTAATATTTGTGCAACAATTTTAAAATGCAAGATGTCAGAAAACGTTTGAAACACTTTGAGTGCATTCTGCTTCTAAACAAGTATGTTATAAAATCTGTTACACAGCATACTTTATATTGATTGCAAAGACCTCTTTCTAAACATTATTTCATAATTCAATAAAAAATAAATTAAACTTTGCAGAACACACTAATAGCAAATACTATGTTAATAATTATTTATACTGTCCGGTCAAATTTTTTGCCATTTCATATGCATACATCATATCCTGCCTTTTGCAAATCAGAGGACATAGAGAGCTTTAAAAGCAGGTTTTAGCAAAAGCATTTTCTTCTTTCTCTTATTATATATATGTGCAGAAGGACAGAACAGAGATTTATACTTGCCTGTGTTTTTGCCTTTTCATCTGTTTAGTGTTCCTTTCTGATTCTTAGTTTTGACATGTGCATGCATTGTAGCTAATCAACTTCTGCATATCACGTATCACAAAATAAAACCTGGGTCTGTATGTATATTAATCATTAAAGCCAGCTTAAAGATAGCATTTCAAGAAATAAAAGTATATTATTTGGTACAAGCACAACAAAAAAGCAGTTTTGTGCCATTTATGTACACTCCACTGGTAAGACAGAATATTTTATTTTTCATGTTCTTACCGTATGGATTTAAATTAAGTTGATTGACTATGCATTAAAACTTATGTATGTTACTTTACCTCCATGCCTGGATGCATCTTGAGTTGGTATCATTTTTTCTTTTTACTGAGGTATATTTTAACTGAGATAGCTTTTAAAAACACTCTTAGTTGTTACATGTATTAAAGAAATTAATCAAAGTTAAGATAGAGCTTATTCTTACTTTTCAGATTAGTACATGACAGAGAACTGACTCTCTATGATGGCACCAGATTGTTAAGGGAAGATAGATACCAAAACTTAAAAGAAGAATTGCAGCTCTCTGATGAGAAACTACAGGAGAGGTAAAGTATCAGCTACAACTATAGAATGCAAACAACGTTTCAATTTTATAATTTTTTGTCTAATAAAAAAAATGCAAAATGCTTTTCTGTTAAACTGATTCCTTTTAATTGCTAAGAGAAACATATTTTAAACATAAGGTTCCTCCTTAGCTCTGTTTCTTTTTGTGGTATGGCGAAATTATATCCTGTTTAGAGTGCTTGAACTAAAAGGAAAACATTCAATAAGCTTTAAGAGAAGGAGTTAGAAATTGAAAAGAAATTCTAAGTAGGTACAAAAATAGATATAAAGCTATATAGTACTTAATTTTGGAACAGTTTATTGAAAGTCTTGGAAAATAAAGCTAAATTGAAGTTAAATACTACTTGTTACTTTCTTTTGCCTCATGAGCTAGAAAGCTGGTATTTAATTTACAATTAATATGGGGCAGGAAATCCTAAGGATGGGTTGGGACCCATTATGCTTATTCTTTTTGTTCCTTTATTTCCACTTGTCTGCTAGAAACATTCCACAGATAGAAATGTTATGCTGCAGGGTGTGCATGTGCCCAAACTTTGAAGAGGCCTGATGGGTTTATAGCAAGGGTGCATTCATGATACACCACACATTTTCTCTCAGTTGTCTTGCTGAATCTGATTTTTTTTCTTTGGCCTCCATAGTCTGCCCTTTAGAAAAGCTGCTTTTCTTTTACTTCCTAGTTGTTTCCATATTTCTGGTTCCCTTTTCAATCAAACTACAGTGAGTTAAAAAAAAAATAAGGCAAGACCTGCTCCTACAAAACCAACAAAAAAACTCAAGCTTCATTCTAAGCCTACTTGTTGCAAATTCTGTCCAGTCTGCAGGGGCAGTACACCTAGCTAGATGGTAATTTCCTGCATTTGTTTTATTTGTGTGAAGAACTATATATCAGGGAAGTGTTCTGTTTATCAGGATTTTAAGCACAGACTTCGAAAAGAGCAGCAAAAAAGCTCCAAGGGCCCAGCTGGGATGGTATCCCTACTTTGCATCAGACTTTTTACTACGAAATGTATCTGTTGTGCC
Source organism: Ploceus nigricollis (assembly GCA_013399945.1). Lineage (NCBI taxonomy): Eukaryota > Metazoa > Chordata > Aves > Passeriformes > Ploceidae > Ploceus > Ploceus nigricollis. Next base: position 690,213 of record VXBC01007275.1, read on the forward strand.
AGTCTCCTCCCCGCTCTGTGTTCATGGTCTTGTCCAACATGATTTCAGGCAGAATGGTAGTGGCTGTGCTGTTTTGCCTAGTACCCTTTAGTTCATTGCCAGTATACTCCAAAAACCTGGATGGTTCATCGCACATTCATCTTCATAGCTGCCACTCCTAGTGGATTAAATCTCTCTCACAAGAATAGAGATTTACATCTGGATTCTGCACGTCCTTTTATGTTCTAACAATGGTTGTTTTGGCAGTGGGCTCCCTTTAATCTTCATTATCTGTTAGGCCATGAGCACTGTCCAAGCTGTCTTCTTTAATGATTGTTCTGCAGACCCTTCTCCTTTGTGTCGCCTGTGTATCTACTTTCCTTCTTTTCAGCCTCATTGAGTAAACCTTTCAGCTATTCAGTGGTAATTGTGCATTGTTTTGGCTACATTGAAGGTTCCAAAAGTTAGGGTTTTTTTTGCTTTCCTTGAAAGGCTGTCTCTCTTTCCTTCAGATCTCGATGTACTGCTTTTATCAAACCACCTCAATATTTTGTAATATAATGTTTCTGAGTTGCTAATATCTTAATTATCTGTTTGACTGACAGTGAGCTTTCACCCTCTAATCCATAAGCAAAGGGTGTCTGTTGTACTAGACAAGAAAGCATTTCTGATTAGTACTTGGTCTTAGAAACAAACAGATACCCCATTGTGTAGACATTCTTATGTCTGGAAGCTCAGTGTGACCATTTAGCACCATATTGGATGCAGATGAGAATTCTTGCTCCTCAGTTATCTGAAGTCCATTTTGCTAAGAATCCTCACCTCCTAGGTGAAGTGTTCAATCTGCCCTTGTTTTCTGTAATGACTTATTTTAAAAAGCTAGGTTAAAGTAATGCAAACATGTGTCTGCTTCTTTAGTTTTGGCTTTGAGCTTCTTTGACATCACTGGACGACTCCTCTATAGAGAGGGTACTGTTCTCATCAGCCCCTGAGGAAATGAAGGTGTTCCAGGACCTCATCCTGATTTTGGTGACTTCCATATTCTGAAAACATCACTGCCTTTTATCTGACTCCAGGATGCAATGTCAATAATTGCTGTTTGATTCCAGGACTGTATTTGTCCTTGCTACTCATCGTTTTCAGCAGTAGTTACCAGTCACTGCAAACTTCAGTACCTTCCAGTGTTGCAGAATCCAGCAGAATTAATCTATCAAATTATATCTGAGGTACTGACAGCTGATTTAATCACAGACTTTAATCCCAACAGTGCTCACCATCCCTCCTTTGCTTGCAATATGTGCAATATATTGTCTTTGGAGAAGCTACATAGAGTATGTTGTCATATGAATTATTAGCAGATTGGTGGGGCAAATTCTTACCCAAATCACAACTGGGAGATGCTTTCCATATTGATGAGAGACATCTCTCTTGCTGCATGCTAATGACTGTGACTAGTGGCCTTAGCTGGATTTCTGAAGATAAAAGACAGCTTTACTTACCCTGATTTGCTGGATTTGACTAAAGTAATTTCAGTGTGACTGCTTTTTGCCAGGCCTGTGGAATAGGTGATGTAGTTCTCAGTTTTGTTGGGACTGAATCTGTAATGTTTGAGTGAGACATTCTCTACCTAATTTTCCAATAAGGGAGTTTAATATGTTCCTGCAGTTTTAGTGCCTTTAATCTTTAGTGCTTCAGTAGTCAAAATACTCATATTTGTAGTAGAAGAGAAAGAAGAAGAGGATCAAGAGGTTTGCTTGTGTTTTTTTACTAAAGGGATGGTATTTCAGATCATACTGTGATCTTGAGAAATCACATGCCTCCGTGTACAAATGCAAACAGTATTACAGTAGAGAATGTCAATGTGCTTAAACCATGATGATGTTATTATAGGTGCTGAACAAAGAGGAAAGTATGGTTTGGTTTTCAGATTGTTTTCAATTTTTGCAGATTAGAGCACTGTTATTCATATAATTGACAACATTTCAAATTTTATTACTTTTGTAAGAGCTAATAAAGTATATTTTGATTTTAAATGAGGCTAATTATTGTAATTGAGTAATATGTTCACTATTATTTCATTACATTTCTACATCTGTAGAAAAATTTCCATTTTTCTAAGATGGGCTTCAGGCTGGTGGGTACAATAGCTCTCTCAGGAGTGACAAGTGCAAGCAGTGCATTGCCTTTGGGACATTTTGGGATACTCCTTGCCCTGCTGAAAGCCTCTAAGCTGCAAAGTAACTAGTGGTGGCCACAGAGTCCTTTTTCCTATATTCTTTATTATGCCAGTTTGGCTGTGAAGTTAAGTTAGCAAATGGTTGCAGAACTCATTCGCTCCTCTGAGGAAGCTAAGAATTCATGTTCATGAGTTTAAGGAGAAGAAAAAAAGCTGCCCTTGAGAAAGTGACAGATGGTCCTTGAAGATATTTTACATAGAAGGAAATTATCGCTGCTGATAACTTATTCATTTAATGATTGCATGATTCATTTCCCTGAAGAAATTCAGAGAGTAAAAGAAAGGGTGTCCAAGGAGTGTGCATATCTAAGACTTCTGCATAGAATTTCTTCTGTAATCATCCATTACTTCACCCAGACGGGTACTGTAAAGGTAGCACACAGCGTTTACAAATCAAGCAGCGAAGTGTTTGTTTGATTCAGGATGCAGTATATAACCTGTTTGTGTGGGTATACCCCCTCAGCACACACAGGTGCTAAGTTCTTGGTGTGGTGAGCAGAAAGGCAGCTATTATAGGAAAATCTAGGAGTAGGTGCATAATAGGATAGTTCAAAAACTAAAAGAAGTCTCTCATAATGCATGGGTGGTTTTAATGCCTTGCAGACAGTGGATTCTTTTCTATGTGGTTAGGTTGAAAGGGAATGCACAGTAGATGAGACAAATGTGTGTAATTGTGGCAGGGAGTAAATTTAACAAGCAATAGAATTTTTAATTGCTTACATTTTTTAGCTTTTACTTAATTTGTTGTTTAAGGGTTTGGCTTTTTTCCAGTTTAGTGAATTTTAAGATAAAGGCATCTGTTAATGTTGGACTGTGGTGAAATTTGAAAGAAACAGCAAGAAAATAACATTAGGTAATTTTGGTTCTAGGGTTAGAATAATTCCCAACTTACAAAATTTGATAGAAAATGAGATTTATTAGATCATGCTACAGGAAGAGATAATCAAAAACAGTTTGGTCTTACAAGAAGTGGCATTAGAAATGCCGTTCTGCATTTTATTTTATTCTATTTTTTTAGAAGCTTCAATTTTTTGAGAAGCTTCAATTGCTCAGAACCATGGTCAATAACAAGAAAATCTTTCCCTAAAATCACCCTGATCAATGTGTGTGATTTTCTTTGTAGGAGCAATGGTGGTAATCCTTGGCTAAAAAAATTAAACAGTGATGTCAAAAGAAGGACACTCATTTTATTAGGAGAGTGCCTTGCTGCCTGTATTGTCAGTAAATGTTTAATAGAGAGAAGGATAGACTCTTTGCATGAATCAGTTAACATCAAATCTCCCCACTGTTTGAGGCTCATTAATTTAAAAGATGCCAAGTTTTTGAGAAGATAAGATACTTTGTCTTCATCTGTAAAACCCACAAGATTTCTTGTCATGTCAAAGATTTCTTTTCTGTGAAGTACAGCTCCGTGTAGGAGCTCTCCATATTGTGTTCTTTTTGAGACTTGATCTGTAATGTGATGGAACAACTTTGAAGCTCTTCAGTTGTGCTGATGGAAGATGGGAACTTAGAGAGCACTGCAGAACTGAGTCATTTATGATATTTGTTTAATAATACACTTAGCCTGATATTTTCAGCATTGCAAACATCACTCCAAACAATAAGCTTTTGAAATAGCCAAATAGTTTTATTCATGTTTACAACCTGGAAACCTACAGCAGTGATGTTGTCCAAGTCTAGAGAGTACGTCAGTGAACTGAACTGATACCGCCGAGTTAGCTTGCCCTGACTTTGCATCTCCTCTCCTCCCACTTCTTTCCGTGCCCTCGCTGGCTGTCCCCACCACGCCCTTTGAAGGCAGTGACTAGGAGCTGATACAAAAGAAATGTGATTTCTTTACGAGGAAATGATACAAAAGAAAAACAATTCCTTCACCTGAAAAGTTGACTCCTTGTTGTCTTCTCTTATGGTATTGCAGAAGGGCCAGAATTTGATAGATGTCTGGAGGAGGGTTGCCTTTTTTTCTTAGTAATGTTAGGGAAGGTAAGCCTGAAAGTATACGTGTTTGTCCTATCTAGGAAATGGTTTCTTCTATGATAAAGTTGGCTAATGTTCCCTGACCTTCTTTTATGCTTAGTGACAGTGACATTCCCATTGGTTGCTCTTTCATGTGATGTTTTCAGACATCTATTTCTATTTTTATCAATCAGAGAGTAGCTTCTAGGCTTATGACTTTCAGCTGAGAATAACTCATACCACTGCCTTTGTTTGCTTTGATACAAGAGACTGCTGTAATTGCCCTGTTGTATCACAGGTTTATTGTTGTGATGCACAGATGAGCCAACTATGCAATAGATTTGTCAATTTATGTCTTCAGTAATTGTATGGAAAATGACATGGTAACAGCAATATAAACTGCCTAACAAATTTCACTTGCTTTTTCCAAATGAACATTCTCTATTTTAATAAGAGTACTGTAAAATTAGTTGATGAAAACAGGCCCTTCTTGCACAAAATTTGACTGGCTTTTGTATCTGATGTGTTACTTCATTGTTTCTGCTGCTTCTGGAGATCATCTCCATTGGTCAAAGCATGGTGCCAGTAGCACCACTGTCACAGGTCTGAGCTCTGTATGAGTCATTCACTTAAGAGCTGGACTTGATGATCCTTCTGGGTTGCTTTCAGTTCAGACTATTCACTGATTCTGTGTGATGCTGTGATCTTGCAGGTGTGCTGATTAATGAGTACCAATGAGTGCCCAGTCAGAGGAGGTGAAAATGTTACAGAGATAAGGGATACAAAAGATGTGAAGAAGGCAAAGATATCAAAATCCAAGGCAGCAGAATTTTAGTGCCCTAACATACACATCTAAAAGTTGTATATTTAAGTTTGTGTTGCAAGTTGCCATTATCTTCAGTGGAGTCAAGACTGTTAGTTACCAAATTCTCAAGTGAGAACTGGGAAACACTGACTTAGGCTAGGAGGTCAGTCCCATAAAGATTTAAAAAACAATAATAATAAAAGTACCTTTTGCACCTGGGAACAGTGTGTGTTTTTTCACAGGAAGCTGTGGAGGCAGATAGGATGAAGAAGGGAAGTTCAGAACAGTATTAGAAAAAGTTTTTGGGCAAAGAGAAATTAAAGCAAATAAAGTTCTATCCTCTGATGTCTTTGAAGATATGGTTGGAGGGTGCTGAAAGAATATGAGAGAGGCAGACTACTGGTTGTGGCTAGACTTTTGTGCTTGGTTGATTTAAGGAGCCAGGACAGCAATTCTGAAGTTCTTGTAAATCTTAATCTCCCACTGGAGAGACCGGTCTCCTCATGCTGACTCTAAAGTGAGCAAGGGGTGAAGCGAACAGTTTGGTCTTTGAAGCATAACTTTCAGGAGTGTTATGAAGTTAGACATATTAGTTAGACAAAGAGCATCTGTAAGGGAATGTTCCTAAAGTGTTACTAAATTCAGCTCTTCACAGTATCTAGGCAAATCTCTACAGTGTCATCCTTTCTGTCAGTCTAATTCAGTAAAAGAAGTTACTCACTATTGCAGCTCTGGTAGGTCTTCTTTTGTCCCTGAGTTGCCTGTGAGACACCCTGTTGTAGGTAAAGCACTTGTGAAAGTCCATGAAAGGAGTGAGATGTGCCCATTTCAGACACACAGCGCAGTAGACTGTAGCTTAGTTGGTCATATTTGTCCATCTTGAGGCATGCAGGTCCTGTCGCAAATGAAGAGACTTGGGTAGACTTCTGAGCATAAAAAAGCATGTAAATTTTAAAAATGTCAAGTTACTTTATGCAGCCTGTGTCTTTTTTTAAAAAATAAAATTGCATTGCAAATGATCTGGATATACTATGGTATGTTTCAGTGCAACAATTTATCTTTTTTTCATCTTTGTAAAAATTAAATCTGATATTCATTCCTTAAGCCAGGTAATGCATTTTTAAACTCTTTTTTTGCAGGTCTATCTTTCCTATCCATCCTTCTTTCAGAATAGTGGTCTTAGCAGAACCTCCTGTCATTGGAAGTAGTACCCAACAGTGGCTGGGTCCAGAGTTTTTGACACTGTTTCTTTTTCATAATGTTCGATCTTTAAGCAAGAGTGAAGAAATTGAAGTTATTCAACAAATGGTAAGTACATTCAGTACTTTAGGCAATTACTGGCTTACTGAACAGGATTACATATAAAATATATTGCTATTTCAGTATAGAATAAAGGAGCTGATTTACGAAGCTTATCAACATACCTACTTATCTTTTAATGGCATAATTCTTATTTTAATATTAAATACTGCTGTAATAAAAAGTACGCTTTGTCATAAAGCAACTGTGGCAATGCCACGGTTATTGCATATGTGGAACTTGGATATCTTGATTCATAAGTAAGATTAATACTGTTTTTCTTTCAACCAGGTTCCAAATGTACCCAGTGTGGCTGTGGAAAAGTTGTTGTCAGTAACACACAAGCTTCGGGAGACAAATGATACCACCGTGAGCCCTTTTTTTTTTCTTTTTTTCCTCTTTGAATTTACTATCTCCTGCTGTGACTGTCTTAACAAAGGCTAGGTGACACGTGCTAAGCTATAGTGTTATTTCAAAGGCTGCCTGATTGGAAAACCAGCCCCAGAAAGCTATTGCTGGCAATATTACTATTCTATTACTGTGCTGCATACTATAAAATTCTTTGATTTATGATGTATGTATTTGGAATCTCCATAAGTTCTAGGAATTTGTACAAATCCCAGAGAATCAAGAACAGAATACAGTGAGTTTAGGTATGTGACTCACAGTGAAACATGCTGAGGTGCCTTTTGAATGTGTATGGATATAATCACATGTGTTGGGGTATTTTTTGATTACTTTGCTTTAGTAATTGGAAAATTGATAGCTGAAGTTATTGGGACTTTTTGAGCAATAGGAGCTATGTAGTCATTATAAAATGACAACAGGCAGCAGCAGAGATTCAGAAAATAGAATGCTCCAGAACTCCTGGCTGCATTGCTGCTATAGGCTGTTCTATTAAAGAAGTAATGTCAGGAAAAGTAGGTTCTGCTGACAAAGTGACCACAGAATTCTTTCAAAATACAGTTAAATCATGGTGAAAAGAAAAAGAAATTATTGCTACGGCAGCTAAAACACAGCATGCCTTGATGTAAGTAAAATGTAAAACATTTTTAGTGGAATCCTTAATAAATTTAATTTGTTGTCCCTAGTTTTCACTATTTTAGCATTGATAATAGTTTTTATAGTTTTACTGTAAAGAAGCTGAGAGAGGCTGTTATGTTCTTTTGAGCTTAAAAAAGTAAATAAAAAATGGACTTCTAGGTACACTGTTGGGACAGTTGTTATAATCATTGGTTGAGCTTCCTACATCTAATGTATAAATGTATCAGTTTTTACATACTTGGAGACGTACCATGCCTGAATAGAGCATCACAAAAATCTTTTCCAAATATGTGGATATCTGTAGAATTGTGAAATATCTAAATGAATTATGTGATACTGAACGAGAAGTGAGTCACAGTATGGTTTGAGAGAGGATGCTTGTAGATCAGCAGTGACATGAAACATGTTGGGAGTAGCACACCTGTACAGAGAGATGAAATGTGTGCCTTATGTACATTAGGCTATTTATAGAGTTGTCTAAGTAAATAAGTCTCTGCCAGAGATTATGCTGAAATATTAACCATTGTTTAAAGTGATTTTGTTATCAATAGAATACCTGTAGACTGTTCACTCTGTGGGCGTTGTCCATGTCATTGTAATTGTTTGCTTGATTTACAATAGAAACTGGAAGCCACAATTAAGATCCTGTTGAATTAGATGCCTTATAGACACATACTAAAAAAAAAGTCACTAACACAATTTTGAGTTTGCAGTTGTTCAGTATAAAAAAACCCAAATAAATCAGGTAATAGAGAAAGTTTTGTTGACAATACAATCAACTACCAGTTGGAAATACTCAGAAGATGTGATACAACTTTTCCTCAATGGTCATATCCTCTATGGATGGTAAGGATAGAATATTTACCCTTGCCCTTGCTTCAGGCATGGCTGAGTAGGTCTTGAAGTAACTCATGAAATGTCATCATTTACATCACAGTGTCCACAGTGCTGGCTTGTAAACTATGGTTGTTCAGAAGATGCTTCACAATCTTCTGTCAGTGAAAGCAGGAGGAACAGGAGTAGTAATCTTTGCAGTTAGCCCAATCTAAATAATTCTTGCTCATTGCTCAGAAGTATGCTAAAAAGTATTATTCTTTCCTTTCTCATAATTTGAGAGAAGTTTTGAAGTTTTGTGTGATTTCATAGAACTGTCTTTTTTTTTTTTAATTTAAATGCCTTTTTGTCAAAACTGCTATTTTTCGGGGGAAGGAATTGGTGTTAAGATATTTCTCATGCTTAAAAATTAATAAAGGGGAAAAAAGGCTCTGAAATTCATTAAGTGTTGTTTTTCTCTATTTTTTCCCCTAGATTTCAAATGTCAAGATCTTTTTTTCCAACTGAAACAACATCATATGTTAAGACAATTTTAATGCAGTTAGAAATTTTATATAAACTTGTGTAAACCCAAACAAAACGTTTTGAATTACCTAATTAAAATATTTCACTTGACCCAGGCAAAACATGGCGTGACTTATCAGATCACGCTCATTGTTGTGTGTTTCCTGCTAAAATAAGGAACCTATTTGTATTAGATACCTTCATCCGGTAGATATAATTATAGAATGATTTCTTTCTCAGTCTTTGGATCCTTCTTTAAATACATGGTTGCTTGTTTTGTGGTTCTGTTTGGTTTTTTAAATTGTGCCGTGTTTGTTTGAGGTCTGCCTTCTCAAGCATTGAATAATTTCTGTAAATCTTTGCTGACTCATGTCCAGTTTTTAGCATTTGTTTTAACATGTGGACAACAGCAAAGGACACAGTGTTCCAGTAATGGCCTGCCCAGAAGGCGTGTGCAGAGGTGATACAATCTCCGTACTGCTGCCCAGTGTTGTCTTGTTTATATGTCTAAGAATCCTGCCAGACCTTTTTGCCAGAACATTACATGTGGAGCTCATATTTAGTTTGTGAAGAGCAGATGATTTTTTAGCACATTGTTCCTTTCACAGTAGCTAACCTGCTTTTTATTGCTGGTATTAACGTTAGGGTTTATATTGCACATAAAATTCAGTTCACAGCACATTTTTCTTCCTGTTGCTTATCAAGTGATATTTTAAGACTAATCTTTTGGTGACATAATGATTTCCATGACAGTGACTTACTGCAAAAAATACAGAATTACTAGCTTGCCTATTAAAGTGCACAAGTTGCTGTAGAAGACACAAAGCATCTATGAATCAGGAGAAAAGTTGAAATTACTCCTTTTGGATTGTGTTTTTCTCCTGGCTTGTTTGCTCTAAATCCCTGACACGGATTAAATAATTAAATTACCCTGTATTTTTTGACAGGCGCAGTCACTGGCCTCGTTTTTATCTACTCGACAACTGTTGCGAATTTGCCGTCGACTGTCACAACATCCAGAAGAAAGCCTTTATGATGCTGTTAATAAAGCCTGCCTTTCCAGGTAGAACTGCTAGTTTTGGTGGAAGTTCCAAGAGCTTCTTGGTCAGTTGCTAGCATGCAAGATGACTTTTAATGTGTTTTACTAAATAATGCAATTGCTGTCTTGCTCCTTGAAGTTGGTAATTTCTTTAAAAATATTTCTGTGGTATTCTCAAACCTGGAAGGTAAGTAGAAAGGACTTGCTACGCTTTTCCCATCTTTATGAAGATATGTCATTACATTATATAAATTAGGTCACCATTATCAGCATTGCTTCACTGTCTAAAAACACTCAAAGCAGAGCCATATTAATGTCTAGTTTGACTTAACGTTTCATGGACACTTGGTTTCAATTCTAAAAGCTGTATCTAGAAGAGTTACGAGGGTTTTATTTGCTTTGGGATTTTGTTTGTGGGTTTTGGTTTGTTTGGGCTTTTGTGATTTGGGGATTTTTTGAGGTTTTTTCATCTTTTCAAAAGAAAGCAAGTTGTTATTTTGAAAAAGTTTGGAAAACTGAAAGGGTCTAGTTCTAGACACCTCAGAGCTTACTGTTTCTCTCTGAAACCTGAGATCCAAGTGAATTGAGTAACGAGAAAAGGTATTTCGAAAAAACGGTTGTTTATGTTGTGGCTCTTACTTGCAATGGAATGAGGATATTACATGCCTCCAGTTCTAAACCACCCTACATTACAACCCTATTACAATATTTCATAACACTAAGGCCTTTAAAAAAGAGCGCACTGCCACAAGTGTAGTTCATTGCCTGTGAAAGAAGCTCAATTCGTCTCCTTGGGGATAGGTGAAATGTGGAAGGCTTTTTTGTGGAAGGAATAGACATTCAGGGTTTGGAGGTGCAAGTGAATCTTCATTTTAGATTACAGATTACATTAGATTTAGATTTTTAGATTACAGAAAATACTGAAAACTTTAAAAAGAAAAACCCTTAAAATACAACCTCCCTATTATTCTTCTTCTTTTAGATTTTTACCAAATCTCGCCAGATCAGCTTTACATAAAAATCTGCAGGATTCTGGTATTGAAACAAGTCCAGATGACACAGAGAAACTGGAGGGAAAGGATTACACATGTAAGCTTCTACTATTTTTTTTTTCCTGCTCTGCATGAATGTTACTCAAATAGCTGGATGTATAAAGGTGTACTAGTTATCCTCAAAATTAAATGTAATTTGCTTCAGTTATATCTCTGACTTTGTTCTATCAGAATGTGTTGCTGCTCTCAGTATGTTGTATTGTCTGCTGAGTTCCCTGCTCATGGAATTTTGTTTTCCATCATGTTTAAGTGTTTCTCAGTCTATAAGATCCATGGTCTCAGGCTTTTAGTACTGCTTTTTCATCACTGATAGTCCTCTATAGAATTACAGCTGTAGTTTGATCTTAACATTTCTCTGTTCTGTTTTATCATTGCATCTTTCTCTGCCCTGTTAAGGTCTCCTTTTTTTTTTTTTTTTTTTTTTTTTTGAGATTCTTGTAGAAGTTTTGTTCTACCATTTGCTTTCATTC
>VXBC01007275.1:701525-851185 GCA_013399945.1 Ploceus nigricollis
TCTTAGTTTCTTTGGCTTATCCAACTTGTAATCAATTGTAATAGCCTTCAGGGCTATGCATATATTTCTGCTTCTGCCATTTTTCTCACTTCTGCTTTCTCATTCCTGTATGACCCCCTTCATGCTAGCTGTATATCTTTTCATATCCTCTGTCAGGCCGCATACTGTGAGCAATTTTTCGTTTTCCATTCACTTTTTTCCTATTCTCTGCCCCACCACTGTTATCTCTGCTCTTATTCTTCTGTATGTGTGTTCCCAGTTTTGTGATGTATTAGATTTCTGTATTTTTACTGTTAGATCTGTGCAGTGATAAACACATCTTTGGTTTTAATTCACGTGGATTCTATTTTTATAAATTTATTAATGTCTGTGTATATAGAAGTACATATGTAGATACCAATATATTAATGAATATATCGTTTCTATTATATGCAGTACAATATGTGTATATAACTATATACAAATATCTATGCTGCCATATGTATATACATATATATCTGCAATCATCTATGTATTATTATATCTCAAAATAATTTGGCCTCTTGCCAGTTGTGTGATGCTACCCGCTTACTTTTTTTTTTTTTAATGTNGTAGAAGTTTTGTGCTACCATTTGCTTTCATTCTGGGACACACTTCTTTGTTATTCTCTTTATTCTCTTTAAATTGCTGTAGTAGTTGCATGTCACCTTTATTGAGCAGGTCTTAGTTTCTTTGGCTTATCCAACTTGTAATCAATTGTAATAGCCTTCAGGGCTATGCATATATTTCTGCTTCTGCCATTTTTCTCACTTCTGCTTTCTCATTCCTGTATGACCCCCTTCATGCTAGCTGTATATCTTTTCANCATCCATAAAGGCAAACAGCTAAAAACATCTGTCTAGCAATAGGGGTATTTTCAGTTTTATACCATGCCAGATTAAGAAATTAGTAGCAAAAATTAGATTATTTTTATTGCACTTGTTATTAATTATGCTTATTTGTTATTTTCCTAAGTACTGAATTTATGGTTCTTTTGATCTAAGAAAAAATTGTAATGTACTTTTTCTCTCAGAGCTGTGGTTGAGGGATATTTCAACCATGCAGTGCTGAAAGGAAGAATTAGCAGTGACTCTGTACTGATGGTGTGGGTGTGCTTCCCCTCTCAGCTGAGCACCCACACAATCAGTTGTTACCTCACCTCTGTGCCTCACTCCACAGTGGGACAGGGGAAGACAGCAGTAGAATGGAAGTGTGAAACCTTGTGGATTGAGGAAATATAGCCTAAAAGTATTGGTGGTGTTCCAGTAATACAATGAGAGTGTCAAATTAGACGAAGGCAGTGGTCACAACTTCTGGTGTTTCTTATGGTCCTTTTCCTGTAAGATCACCTTTTCATCATTTATTGTAATACACTTCTTTACAGTTTTAAAGAGAATTCAAATTCATGATAAGGCCTTTTGTGTTGAGTGATACTCTTCCAAGTGTTCTCTTTCTTTAGATAGAAATAATTTACTGCAGACCAGAGCCTTGTTAAAATCTGTAAATCGTTACTTGCGAATGTTAGGTATTGATTGCATTGTCTGCTTAGAAGATGTTGTAACAAATACATTTGCTTGTTTCCTGAAAAATGACTAGGTGAAATAAACAACGGCATTCTGAAGATAGGGTCTGTGACCATGCCAGTTTATAACTCAGCTGAGAAAATGAAAGTACCAGATGTTTTGTTTTATGAAAATGCACAAGTAAGTACAAATCTCTGACTTCTGAGTTAGAAAAGTTTGTTAAATGTGTACTAATGGTTATGCTCATATGTGTAGTCAATAATGTACTAACTAAATTTTAAGGATATATTTCTGAAGTAGTTTCTTTAGTCTTAAATTTTTCTCATAGCATTTGGTGATCATTACAGACATATCTTCATCCCCGTGCAAAGAGATTATAACAATTCTGTTGAACATTTTGTTTGTTTACTGCTGATGGAATGATCCACCCTTAGGGCTGGATTGTAGATTGCATCCTGAGACTGTGTTTTACAGGCCTGTTGCATAAAGTTGTACCTCCCTGGGGTGAGTTGACCTTGGCTGAACTCCAGGTGCCTACCAAGCCACTATCATTCTTCCTTCCCAGCTGGAAATGGGAGAGAAAATAGGCTGGAAAACAACTCATAGGTTGAGATAAGGCAGTTTATTAAGCAAAAGCAAAAGACTGTGTGTGCACAATCAAAAAGAAAAACCAACAATTTAATTCTCTGCTTCCCACCAGCAAGTGATGTTCATCCACTTTCCAGGAAGCTGTGGGCTTCAGCACATGCGGTGGTTGCTTGGAAAGGCAAACATTGTAAATAACAAATGCCCCCACTCCTGCTCCTTTTCTTAACTTTTGTATCTGAGCTGATGTCATATGGTGTGGAATATCCCTGTGGTTACTTTGGGTTATTTGGCCTAGGTGTGTCCTGTCCCAGGATCTTGCCTACCCCAGACTACTGATGGGGAGGAAATGCTGGGAAGACAGTGCTGATGCTATGCTAGCCCTGGTGCTAGCACTGGTGAGGCTGCCCCAGCTCAGAGCAGAGTGGGACAATCGCCTCCCTTGCCCGCTGTTGATGCTGTGCCTGATGCCCCCCAGGACAGGGTTGGCCCTCCTGGCTGCCAGGGCACTGCTGACTCATGTTCAGCTTGCCATCGACCAGGATCCCAGGTCCCTGTCCATGGCACTGCTCTCCAGCCTCTCATTCCCCAGTCTGTCTGTACATCCAGGGCTGCCCCATTCCAGGTGCAGAATCTGGCACTTGTCTTTGTTAAGCTTCACATGGGTGATGATTGCCCATCTCTCTGATTTGTCGAGGTCTCTCTGCAGGGCATCCCTGTCCTCAAGGAAGTCTACCGCTCTTCCCAGTTTTGTATCATCTGCAAACTTGCTTATTACCCCTTCCCATTCTTTAGTATCCCTTCCAAGACATTTATGAAGATGATGCAGAGCACAGGAGCCCTGTGGAACCCCACTACTGGCTGATGTCCCCTCATTCACTATAACCCTTTGTGTCCAACCAGTTCCATCTCAGCCAGACCCAATACACTCCTTTACATTAGAATTAATATTGCATATTTGAAAAGCAAGGAGAATAGTACTTAGAAAATTAGTTATTAGCGTTATTAAGTATTTCTTTTAAATAGTTTAGCTTATTAATTAGACATTAGTGTCAATTAGTTCATAGCAGTAGTAAAGAGTGGTTAATGAATACAAGGAAAAGGAAGGGCTTTATGACTGTGGGCTTTTCGTTTTCTATTTCTCCAGCACCCCATTTTGTAGAGCAGCTTTCTTCTCTATCTAGCATAAAAGCTTCAAAACTGTCAGACAAACGTATCCCTAGGAAGAGATTTACTCTCTTGGTTACCTTTAGAATATTTTGCTACTGAAAGGCAATACTGATAGCATGATCTTGTGAAATACTTTGCTTTTTAGGGGCCTGATATGGGTTTCCATACTTTCTTTTCCTAGTCTTTTTTTGTACCTCACTTATAATTTTGCCTCAGAAAGACTATGCTACATGGGTATCACCTATTGAAGGTGATGACAAGCCATGCAAGGGGAACAGATGACAGACTTCTTCATCTTTCCTACTAACATTTCATGTGAGATTTTGTTCTCTGTTGCCATTTTGATAAAGCACATAATTTGTGTCTCTTGGAAATGAAATCCTGAGTTCTCCTAGGACTTAACACCTGCTTTGCTTTTTCCACCTTCTTACTTATGGCTTCAGAAAACTGTAGACAAAACTGTGTTCAGATTTTATTCAGGGAACCTCTGTTAAAACTGCTGCAGGGAATGACCTGCTCTGTATCTGTCTTTGAATGGCTATACCTGCTAAATGCTGAAGGAAACAGCAACCAAACGCCAGTCAGGATAGGTGTTCTAATTTCTGAATGAATTCTACTCTTATTTTCTGTATTGCTACTTTGCAATTTGGTGATTTAAGTGCTGTAATGATCATTTAACAAAACCTGCTGGAGAACAAATTTGATTTTAGTGCAGTGCTTCATTACCTAAAAGCTATGGAAATAAACTGAAAACAGAGAAAAAGATATGTCCTCAGCCCTTTGTAGTGCTGCACAGTGTAATGAAACACGTACATTTTTGCCTTTATATGTTTGGTCTTGAAACAATTCACATTGCAGTGAAATTTAATATTGCCACAGAACATTGCTGTTGGTCCACAACAGGTGTTATAGGGATGGGAATAATTTTTTTAGGTAATATGCCAAATGTAATTTTCAGTCAAGGCACTGGGGAGCATGGATTGATAAAGGTGACGGATGTGTCTACTTACAAGTCCTTTGCGTAAATAGCTAATATTACATGTCTGCCTGCATCATAATGCAATGCTAATTTAAGTCCTGGTGCAAAAAAAGAACCAACAAAAGAAGAAGTATCAATACATAATATTTCTGGTGGGTAAGCTGCTTTGCAGGGAAACCATAATGTACGTATATTTGTTCAATTTGGGATAAAAAAAAGTCATCAAAAGGATGTATTTGTGTCTTAGCAATAAAATTCAAAATTGTAATCAGTGTGAGTGGTAGACTGACTTCCTAGAATTTCTCCTATATCTGGTCGAATTTATTCTCCTCAGTTATAAATTTCTAGTGTATACACATGCCAAAAAATAGAATAATTTTCCTTGAAGTGCTCTCGTTAAATTGTGTGTTGAGCACTTAGTAGTCTTTTGAAATGCCTGGTTAGGATTTCATGGTATTAAGCTGTATTTACAAGAGTTTCTTTCCCCATCCCCAGCCTGTGTTCTAGAGAGATTTGGGAATTTAAAATATCCTTCACACAGAAACGAAGGGTTTCTATGCTCAGAAATTATAAGCAAGCTGCTGATTTTTAATTTTTATATTAATCAAGTCCTAGAGATGAGATGATAATGTATTTATTTAAAGACAATCATTCATTTCTCTAAGTAGGTTGACTGACCTACTTACAGATGACCTATTTTTACTAGATACAGTGGAGAAATATACATGACTTTATTGTGAGTAAAGTAGTCTGCATTGCCACATTATCCTGAAATCCTTTCTATCCTTTTAAACAAATCATTTGTGAGAAGCGAGATAAGGTTAAATGATGTACAGTGTATGTTACCTGTTATGATACTGGATATATATATAAATATACCTCCAGCATTTTGGCTTCAATTAGGCCACATATGAACTAATAATTAATAAAAATAGAATAGTTAGGCACATATTGTAAGACACATATAAACACTTTCAGACTTGAACATGCATATTCCTATCTTTATTTTCCTTGAAAATAAAGTTTGATTAGAACAGAAAAAATATATTTGTTACTAAGTTAGACCTGGTGTTTAATGTTTAATAATTTATATGTGTACAATTAACATATGTCTTTCATTCTCTCTATTTGGTTTCTGTAATGTTCTACTAGGATATTGCTGGAAAGTTGGCACAAACTAAAAGAAAGTTCTTACACTCTGGGTGACAAGCATTCAACTAGGCTAAAAGGAAACATACAAGGAATGATTACAGAGAATTAAAAGTATTTAGGGAAATCAGGTTCCCACAATGAGTTTGAGCAGAGGATGTAAATGCTTCCTTGTTCTAGTCACTGGATATATTGCCCCTGCTATTATTGGCTGAGAGGCTCTTGCTATGTAATAAGTAGCTGTAAGTATAAAGTTCAAAAATATTTGGCCCCAAATCCTTGAAGTTAGGTTCCTGTTGTACCTCTGTCATTAGTGAATGCATAAACTTGAGAGTATAAAATCAAGTGAAAATTGTGATTTTGTTTCTCTAGCATATGATGGTAATGGAAGATATGCTCAAGGACTTTCTGCTGGGAGAACATCTTCTTTTAGTTGGCAACCAGGTGAGTTAAATATTTCTTGCAATGCATGGAACAAACTTGTTATTCAGTAATGAAATTAAATCTCTGTTTTGCTTCTTTGTAATTGCATTCATTTCTACTACTGAGGTATTTGGCCCATATTTCAATTCCTTATTTAACGGTGTCTACGGGCACACATTTGTGGAAAACGTAAATGCCGTAAGTGTGTTGTATATGGCTGTCAGAGTAAGAAGTCAAGGCATTAATCACAGAATAGTCTGAGTTAGAAGGGACCCACAAGGATTATCAAGGTATAACTCCTGGTTCTGCAAAGGACCATGTTCAAGAATCACATGCTGTGCCTGAGAGTGTTGACCAAATGCTTCTCGAACTCTGTCAGGCCTGACCACTCCCCTGGGGAGCCTGTTCAAGTGCCCAACCACCCTCTGGGTAAAAAACCTTTTTCTGATATCCAATCTAAACCTCTCTTGACATAGTAATAGCTATATGTAACATCATGATCATTAAAATCTTCTGTTAATGGCTTTGGTTATCCTTCTTGATTATGTATCAAACCACTCCTTTAAAATCTCCAGTGGTAGGTAAGAGGTGTACACTTCAGTATTACCTAAATCCTATTGATAGGTAAATATTATTTTTCTCTAAAAGAGTAGCAGATTTGTATAGTTCTTTGACTAGAATCTTTGCTGATCAATACTTTATTGGTGAGGTTTGTTTTTCCCCAAAAAAGTAATCCCCCTTTCGTTTAGCTGTCCCTTAGCAAGGATACAATAATTTTTTAGCAGACGTTTCTCTTTTTGTTTTGCAATAGTCTGTAGAAAATGTCTAACACAAAGCACTAAGGATCTAACCAACATGGCAATGAATATAAAATGCTAATTATTATTAATGTGTGTATATTGAAGTATATGTGCTGTTTAGCATCCTTTTTATCAACTTGAATTTACAAAGATGGTTTATTTCAAACCTCTGTAGACTTTTGATGGATAATGCCAGCTTCTCCAAAAGGTTTAATCTCTTCATAAATAGAAATTGATCTATTTCATAAGTGAAACAAGATCTATTTATTGTATTTCATAAACAGTGCTGTCTATGCCTGCTTCCAAGCTGGTGTTGAAAATGTTATGCGGTACAAATTGCCTGCAGCAACTGCTGGCAAGGAATAGCAGGAGGAGGTTGAACCACAGGAGAACAGAGGCAGGGACAGAGTCCTTAACGACAACTTTTGCAGTCCCTCAGTGCCAAAGCAAGAGTAGCAGGACTGGGGACAGCAGCCAGTCACCCAAGTGCTCAGTGGCTGCCAGGCAGGTCCGTGGTGAATGAGGCAAGTCTGAGATCAGGCTGGGATCAGCAAGATCCCAGGATCAGGGCAAAGCACAGCATTGCCACAGTGCAGATTGGGAAGGAACCAAGGAAAGGGCTTGAGTGTAAATGCAGCTCCCAAGGCATGGGGGACAAAAGGAACCCCAGCAAGGCAAGAAAACCATGTCAGAGCTGGCCTTCAATACCAACAAGTAAAACCCTAGGTGTGGGGAAAGAGCTTGTGTATACCAGTGGTAAATCAGAGCTCTGACACGTGCCTCATTTGGCAGAAAAGTTTTGAAGACTATGCAAGTGCAATTATTAGGATGTAATGGATTTTTCCAGCAGTTGTATTCTCATCTCTAATAATTTAATACATGTCACATTTTTTCCCATCTTTTGAGTCTCTAATTGAAGACAGCATTAAAAGATTTGACTGGGTTGAAGTATTGGGACGTATTGCTTTGATTCCAGACATCAGCTCAGCTGTACCATTAAGTTGGAAAATTAGTTGATTTGCTGAGCTTTCTCTTTGGCAAATCAGCAATACAGTTGTTTTTTTTTTAATTGCTAGCATACTTTTGAGTACTTCCAGGTTTACTCTTCACAAATTTGTTCCACTGTTTTTGTGTGTGACTAAGAAAAGGCCAACAGGCTTTTTCCTTTCAAAATACTGTTTTTAAGTTTGAAGTGCTGTATTTGCCATTCTGCAGTCTTTTCAGAACCACAGCAATCATTCTTCATTTCTCAGGAATGATCACTAACCACTTGGAAATTCCTTGGCTAATTCCTTAAATATTTTACTGTAAATTTGTGCAGCTTGTGATGAATCATGTTCAAGTACTTTAAAAGCAACCATATTGTATCAATTATGCTTTCATGCAGTATGTGTAGATACCTCATTGAAGATATTAGTGTTTTCATCCTTTTTTTTGTAAGGAAAATTATTTTTAAAAAGCATTCTTTTTTTATTCTGTTCAGTTACTTTTATCAGTTCAGTCTGTATAAGAAGCTAGGGTTTTGTGATGCCTTGATACATACATCAGTGTGCACCTGTGTTTCCCATTTGGAAAAAACAGATAATGATTTTGAGGAGATACAAAGTACTGTTTTGAGTTCCTTTCTATTAAATATCTTATTAGTGAATGAGTGAATCATGGAGATTCAGTGTAATAACTGAAAATTCAAATTCTCTGAACCTGAGTATTTCAAAACATAGGACTAGCATCCCTTTGAATGCTTGTGTAATTTCCTAGATACTTAATTGAGTTGGCATTTACCTTAGGACATTGGTCTTTCAAAATGATGACTGTGCAAGTATCTCCATTCAACTGTGATTTAATGTGCAAAGCTTGACCTGTAGTCTTTTATTTAGAGTCTGGATTTGGTTTTGGTTGGTTGACTAAATGTGGTTTTCCACCTTTGCCTCTTCTGTTTGCACAACACATGCACACACACAAAATTCCTGTTAGCTTAAGGCCTCTGTCTTTTCAAAGTCTGTAAATGTGGTTTCTTCTATAACTCTAAGAGCTGACTGATGACAGCCTTTTACCAAGAGTGTTTTCAAGATACAGACTTGACAATTAGTATTGGTAAATTATAATTAAATTATCTTGGTGGATGTTAGGGACTGGGTTTCTTAATGAAACTGAGGAGAGTTTGAAGACAAGTGTCAGACAGCAACAGATATTTTTAGAAGTACTCAGCTTCTGAAGTAAACTGCTTTACCACACTTCATTCATGTTTGTTCCCTGGGGCTTATATGGCCCGGAATTTCACAGCATAAATGTTTTACATGAAATATAAATATTTGTTTACAATGGTTGATTATTTACTTTGTATGTTAACTGGAACGTGTTTCCCTTTTGTATACAAACAAACGGATTTCTTTGAGTTCAGTGGATAGATATGAATTTTCAGCTATGAAATAGTTTCCAAGTAAAGGACATGCCAGTGCCTTAAATACGGATTCTGATATTGCTTCCTGAACGAGCCTGTAGTCTGAATGTGAATGAATCCATCTATGACCATCTACAGTTTTTCAAAGCACCTGCAAAGCAGCTTCTTCTTTGGCTGAGAGTAAGAAGCTGCATATTATTCTCACACCAGAAGGCAAAGAACAGCAAGAGCCCCCAGTTATTTCAAATGTTGCAATGACTGTTTATATACTCATTAAGTAGAGGTCTTGCAGTAGCTTTTGAGCTTCGTGAGACAGACTGGAGTAGTGATTCTTACTACCTAGGAAAATTTTTAGACTGTGTTTTTGTGATACTTTTCCTGCTGGACAATGTGCAGTTCATGCATTGGCCACTACTTGCTATCTTTTACTGTCTCCTTAGATTTTCTTCGGCAAATTCAAGAGAAACTATATTAATAAATAGAATTTGTTTATGTGGAAAACAGCATTGGCTGAAATGATTTTATTTTGTCTCACAATTTTAAATGTTAAATATAACATTTCCTAAATAGTTGCATTTGGAGGTTATGTAAAGAGGTGTTGGATGCTTTTGCCTTTATTAGTCATAGGTGAGGTCTTGGCAGCCATCAGCTGTCTTTGAAGATGCCACACATAGTATTTATAGTTACATAGGATCTGTGGCTTTCTGGATAGAGAAGGCTCACAGCCCTCTCACTTCTGAATTGTTTTATTGCTGTGAAATTCTAAAACACCCAACAGCATGTTAAGCAAAATTGAAGTCATTTTATTTGGCATCACTCTGTTGCCATGAGTTATTGAGTGAGCTGTTCAGAAGTAGAATGAAGAATTCTATGAAGATGCTACATGTTGTAAATAATCTGAAAGAAACTCTGGCAACACTTGTTAAAAGTGTTGATGTGAACCCACAGTAAGCAGACTGTTAGAAATACATGAATTATGAGTACTGTGTCCAGCCTATGAAGGCTATGAGTGGACTGGACCATCTCTCTTACGTGGAAAGGTTGAGGGAGTGGGGCCTGTTTAGCTTGGAGAAGGGGATCATGTCAAATCTTGGGGATCTTGTACAAATACCTTAAGGGTGGATGTCAAGAAAGGAGGGCCCAGTTCTTTTCAGTGGTGCTCAGCGATAGGACAAAGCCAATGGGCAGAAACTGAAACACAGCAAGTTCCATCTGAATATGAGGAAAAACTTCTTTATTGTGAAAGAGCATTGGACATGCTTCCCAGGGAGGCCGTGAAGTCTCCTTCCCTGGACATTCTCAAAACCCTCCTGAATGCAATCCTGTGCAACCTGCTGTAGGCGAACCTGCTTTAGAAGGGTAGTTGGACTAGGTGATCTCCAGAGTTCCCTTTCAACCCCAACCATTCTGTGATTAAAAGGACTTAGAAATGTAATGGCATTCTGGTACATTTGCTAATATATTTCCCTGAAAGAATGTAATTTCATCCTTTCTGCTGCCTTTCTTTAACTGGGAGATCAACTTACATGAATTCTTGGGCTCACACTAGGAATTTATTTTATTATTTAAGAATTTAGTAGGACAAATGATTGAGTCTTTCTTAAAGATATTTAAAATTACATGTTTGATTAGATCTTTTCTTCTAATATTTTTATTTCTAACTCATTGTGAAATTGAATTAAATACAAACTGAGAGTGTAATAGTATCAGTCATTAAAAAACTTGAAATAGCAAATTCTTGGCATTTCAACTTTTCTAGAAATAAGTCTTGTTTTCCTGCTTAAACTTGTTTAAAAATAGACAGTTTCCTCTGCAAGTCAAGAATGTACTATCCCAAACCAAATTTTTATTATTATTGTGAGCATGAAGAGACTGACCTCCAAATGAGCTAAATTGGGCCAAATGCTATGATATTTCTTGTCTAGGGAATTAGGTA
Organism: Ploceus nigricollis; assembly: GCA_013399945.1. NCBI lineage: Eukaryota > Metazoa > Chordata > Aves > Passeriformes > Ploceidae > Ploceus > Ploceus nigricollis. Next base: position 712,510 of record VXBC01007275.1, read on the forward strand.
TGACAGTTGTGGAAAACTCGGGAAATATTTCTCTTTGACTTGGTACTGTCAGCGTGTACACATACGAGAATAGGCATGCTTTTAAAATGTGTCTCTGCTTACAGTATTGCTCTCTGCCTTTACACATTAAACTGAAGAACCAGAATTAAAAAAGAAAAAATTAATTGATTCTTCTTTTGGATACTTCTTCTCACAGATTCTTTCCATCATAAACTTTTCATATGCTCCTCTCCATTGGACCACAGTTGTCTTACCTCACTGGAAATGCAGTGATTGTATTTAGCCTGACAGGGCTCTGGGTTGAGGGGCTCTGGTTGTACTTAAAGTCAGAAAAAGGCATAAACTCTACAAGCTACAGTCAGAGGTGTATCCAAAGCATTCCATTAATGATTCCTATCAGGGAATTAAGTTGATTCTTACGGTGCAATTTTCTTCTTTTGCTGTCACTATAATTTTGGTGTGCCCCAGATGATAAATTTGTATTTAAAAAAAAAATGAGATACTAAACAACAGAACACTTACTTTTTTAACTGATAAATGTGTAAATTGCATCTGGGGCAAGAGTTAAAATCACCACTACTTTTGTTTTTAAATTTGTTGCTAATATTCAAGCAAGGTAGCCATGACAGGTTCAATTACAGTGGTCCTCTGGTAGCAATGTCTAGAGTCTGCTGGTGGCACACCTTCTGCAGTTATTAAAATGCATTGTTCACAGTTGTTTCAAGCAGGGCTTCTCAACACCTGGAGTGTGTGAAATAATTCTGCATAGATACTGCGAGTTTCTTTGCTGATAATAGTACATTTTTTTAGAAAGCCAGAGACAAGTCCTCCGGTCTAAAAATCGCAGCCTCAGCCAAAATTGCCTCAGCAATACATGCATTGCAAATGTCTTTGTTGACAGAAACATGAAAGCTGTGGTCATGAAAGGTGGTTTGGTGCCAGACCCCAGGGTTAGAAACAGAGCATTATGAAAAGTGTTTTCATTTTCTTTATTTTCATTGTTCAGTGAAAAGCTTCTGTGGTAATGATAATACAACACTTTCTATCATGTTAGAATCGGAGAACTCTGACATGGGGGCTCTTTGTACTAAAATTGTTAACTCAAATTTGTCTTTCATTCTCTAATAATGCAATTTTAAAATTAATTATAAAATGAAACTTCTTGAGGTGAAAAAATGATAAACTGCTTTTTTTACCAGTTTCAAAATTTGTTTCATTCTTTTGTAATGAAGCAGGTGCTCTGATACGGAGAAGGTGTGATTGCAGTGTTTCAGCTGAAGAGCACAACATGGCAACCTCTTCAGCTGCTTCAGTATGACCTGCAAATCATTTAAAAGAAAAGAAAAATGAGGCAGCCTGGTTTAGATTTTTTGTTGTTGTTGGGGTTTTTTGTTTGTTTGTTTGTTTTTGTTTTGTTTGGTTTGGTGTTTTTTTTTGTTCTGTTTTGTTTTGTTTTTTTTTTTTAGCAGAGAGGCAGACTTAATTTCAAAAACTTGGGTCCAGTTCCTTTGGTCTATAACTTTCTATAACTTTATTGTCTTTATTTGGGCTGTGCAGGGGACAATTTTCAGTTGTCAGTTCTGCATCCTGAATTGCAAAATGTCTCCTGGGAATTATAACAACCTTGTTTATATTTGAAGCTGCAGCTTCTGCAATGAAATTAAGCCATTTCATCCTTGGTAGCAAGTGTTTACAGTGTCAGTTAGAAGGATTTTTAACTAAGGGATTATTTTGCCTTCTAATTGCATAATTTCTTGTTTGTTATTCATTAGTGCAGATATTTACTTCCCATTTTTCTATTTCAGTTGTCCCATATGTCTGATGGAGTAAAAATTGTCTAATATTTGCTTTCTGAAGTATTTTTATTCTGTTCAGCTGAAACACCAACACAGATGTTCTTTTCTCTCTAATTAGCATATGTTTATATTTCTGTTAAATTAAGTAACTGCAATAGTGTGTATATAAATAGCACAGAGCAAGTGTTAATGGCAAATTGACTTGTCCTCTGAACGTTACCTTAGCCTGCAATAATTGCAAAATTACATGAGGTTATGTTCTGAATCCAATCCAAGTTCAGCTCAGTCTTTTAGTATGTCCATATGAAAGATAGTTCAGGTTATTCCTGTTTAAATAGTTTACTGCTAGCTGTGTGGGTGTTCAGAAGATCCAGCTTGATCTTTGGCAGTCAGGGCAAAGGAGGTGATCTTGTTGCCATTTTTGTAATTTCTGGTTTTTTGCCTGTAACTAGAGTTGGTTTGGTTTTTATTTTTCCAAAATGTGTTAGCATTTTCCACATTTCATGTTCACCTGAAGAAGACTACTATCCATATTCTTTATCCCATGGAGGTCAGGTGAATTTGGAACAAACCTGCTCTTTTTGGCCTTACACTAATGCATAGTACTTAAGGAACAAACTCACCCAAACTCTTGTTTTTTGGAGTTTCTTAATGGTGCTAAAGAGCCTTCTGAATATCTTTGGTCTCTTCCTTCCTTTCTGTTATATTGTGACTTCTCAGTGGAGTAGCTGAGACCTAGAGGAATGGTAACTTGTCATGAAGTAGGAATGTAGAGGGATGGAATCAAAAAGCTTTGAGGTGAACTTTGCTGCAGCTACCGTTGCCAACCAAAGATTTTATGTGGTACACCACAGCCTCTGTGAAGGCACACAGTGTACCCTCTGAAGCAGTTCAGTCTAGAAGTTGGGCAATGTTAACTTGTTTATAATAGATAAAACCTGGTGGGAATGCCTTTTAACTTTTAAATACTGCATGCGCCTTTTAAAAAATGTATGATGTTCTGAAATTGAAGTATACTTAAATAAAAGTAAATATGTGGAGAGTGTGGAGAGATGCACATATAAAAATGAGGAAAGGGTGAGATATGGTCACGGCACAGCTCCCATTGACTTCACTGGGTTACTTTGGTAACTGTAATTTTTTTTTTTAATTACAGTAACCACTTTGTGTAATATTAAGTATGTTTTACATTGATTCAGTATGTTGATCTCTTTCATTATCTTTGTACTTGCTACAGCTGGCTGGAGTCCCACTCTGCACTGAAACAGGATACGCAATCTGCTTGGGATCAGTACAGAAACTGTGTGCAGACATCTGCCCAGCCATCTTTAGCTCTCTTAGGAGAGGAAGCTGCTTTCAGCATGGGTGTTTTGTGCTTGACATTAGAAATATTCCTGTTTATTCACCCATTTATGATCTGACTGAAAGTAGCAGGAAACATATGTGAATAAAATTGTCTGTGTGCACCACTAGGGGATTCTTAGCCTGTTTCTGGTTACTTTTAATGTCACTGATAACATTTCTGAACTTGAATATTTCCTACCAAATGGGTATGTCCTATAAGTTCCTGCAAGAACCTATGAGCACAATTTCATCCGCTTTCACAGCAGTGGAGAACTGTTTCAGGTGACAGTTTTCAGAAACTACTGTGAAAGGTGTTAAGTGTGTTGCAGCTTCTTACTACACCTATATAAAGCTGTAGATTCTTCTGAAGAATCAGATGGAAGAAGATTTGTCAGGAGGCATGTGGCAGAGCACTAACAGAGCTGGCTCTTCTGTGTGGGAGTCAAGTCTGCAGTAGAATATAGGTAGTTCTATTTTTGTCTCCTCTGCAGTATTTTTTCCTCTGCTCTCAGGGTGAGAACTCTCCTTCTGTGATTTCATTATACATATGTGTGTGATTATCCATTCTTACAAATGTAGTCAGAGGAGAGACTGTGGTCCCATTTTAAGAAGTTGAAACAGTTTGCAATTCTGCAGCTGGCAGTTACCATCACTCAGCTAGGACTTACAGTCATAGATGTCATAACTTGCAGCTCTGAAGGCTCCTATTCTGTTTCAATGCCAAGTGAAACAGATTAGTGAAACTCAAATTGGTTTAATCTAATCTCTTTAATCTTTCTTTGGGTTATATTTATCTTCTTTACACTGGTGTGGACTACTAGATACATTGATGCAGTCAGAGTGAGAATCTCAGCAGAGCGATAGTGTCTTGTCAAACAGCTTTTGGCTGGTCTACGATTGAGCTTTTCTTTCTGCTGTTTCCTTTTTCTTTGCAACCTGTAGCAGTCTCACTGGCATTCTGAGCTTCCTGCAGCCATTTCCTTGCAGGAGGGATAAGAATTTCTGCATGTGAGCTGTCATCTCGGTCTGCATGTACATTAGCATTTCAGACCAGATCTAGAATGTACTTTTGAAGGGAATTTCCTTATGCAGTTTGGTACATACTCATCTCTCTTAGGATGAGAGTGTAGTGGAGGATGTTCCCCAGCAGCCCACTTAATTCGTGCCCTTTGATAATTCCTTCCTTGGGACTAGGTTAGATCTGGACTGAAATACCAGTTCCTAAAATGCTTTTATAGGGCGCACCAGGGTGTTGGCAACACCTAATTCATTGTCATCATTTTCCACAGCTTGCTAATGCTGACATCCTTCAATAGAGTTATAGATCCGTTTTATCTCCAGGTAAATTCTGGTTCCATCTGGGTCTCTTTTTGTAACTCCAGTGGAATGTGATCAGCAACTATTACCAAGGCTGTGCCCAAATTCCATGTGACATTTACAGGATGTTTCCTACGACAACCAAGAATTAGCTTTGCCTATTAAGTGCAAGACAACTTCCTAGCATTGACATTGCAAGACCTTTGTGAAACAAAAAGCCTAGAAAAACTTGTGTTAAAGGATGCATAGCATGTGTGACATTACTCTAGAGACACAATCCATTGAAGTTATATTTACCTGTGAAGGAGTATGGAGAGTATTTTAAGCATTTTGGCAAGTTATCTTTTCTGTCTTTATAACTCTTAAATATGTGCATCTGTATTATGTCTTAATATTATATTTGTTTACTGCAGGGTGTTGGGAAAAACAAGGTTGTTGACAGATTCCTTCACCTTTTAAACAGACCCAGAGAGTATTTACAGCTGCATAGGTAAGAATATGTTAGATTTCCATACTTTTTGGTTTTAGTCAAATTTCTCATGTGTATTAAAACTCATTTTAAAGTTTCTGAAGTTAATGTGTTTTTACTGTTTGAACAAAGACCTCCTACTATGGCAAGTGACACACAGACCACAGGAATGTGTCTGGCAGAGGCAATAAGCTGACAGGTTGAGGAGTGGGTACAAGAATGAGATGCAATCACCTTGTTTGATACATGAGAAAGTAGAAGTCAAAGTGTGCTGATGCTAAACCTTGTTCAAAAAACAAGTTATATTTTGCTGTCATTTCTGGAAAGATTTCCCTAGCATGAGGTATTGTGTGAGGGAAAAGTTGTTTGAATATATCACTCATCAGACAAGAAACATTTTACATAGTAAAGGCTTTTTGGCTTTTTTCCTTTGGCGCTCCTGCTAAGTGCATACATTTCTTTCTCACCCATAAGAGTTTGGATTAGAAAATTACATCATAAGCTGAAAAACAGACTTCAAGACAATAAACCAACTGAAAACAATTCAAAAGCTGAAATAATAGGAGATTATCTGCCTGCTTTTTATAACATGAACTTGAAACTAATAAATGGAAATAAAGAATAAATATATCTAGAAGACTCATTTTCAATTTAACTGAATTCCATTTTAGCTTCATTCCTAATCTTTATCTCTTTGTCTTCAACTTCCTAGCTTCATCACCCTGTCTCTTTCAATAATCGCTGTTTTTTAAATAGTGCTGATGAAAATGTCAATCTTTGGTATTTTGCCCATTAACAGCATAGTCTCTGTAACACTCTCTCTCACTTTCTCACCCAGATTTTTGTCTTCAAATGTCTTGTACTTGTATTCCTGATACTTGGATAGCTCTATCTCATTACTTTTCTGCTGCTGTTTTCCTTTATAGTACTTATTCTAGACTTCCATCACTTCTATATGAAATGCTGCTTTTGTGACCTCCTACTTTCAGCTCTGTGTTAACTTTCCTGCTTAGAACAGCCACCAACTTCATATGGATAAAATGCACTGTGATTTTTGCAAATCCCAGTTATGTCACAAAGAGCTACACTATTTGTGTCCTTTTGTGTGTTCTCCAGTGATGAAGCAGAACAGTGCTTAATATGAATTCATATAGCTCAGGAGAACATTGTATAAGCACTATGTTTGGGGTTTTCATGCAGCTGTAGAATGTATAAATTACTACATGCTAGTTGAGACATCACTAGGAAGAAAAATGTGCATTTATTGTCTTGCCAATACAGTGTTCTACAATCTCTATAAGGTACTGCTTATGATTACAGGGGTTTGGAGAGAGGTTGAAGTAGAAAATGAAGCAGAAAATGATGAGTTTTACTACGCAATTATACAAAAATAATTTGTGAATATAGCAAAGTCAGAAATTTCTATTTCCTGGGTAGTATTTTGAAATGCTATGTGAAGAACTCAGTCTATATAATATTTTGGTTTTACTTTACAGGGTGTTTAAACAAGGGTTACAGTAGTGTTAGTGCACTCTTCTGGATTCAAAACAAAGTAAGAGCAAGTTTACAAAAAACCCAAACAGTTTCCTAGTAAGCTTTTACATACTTTGTGAGGGAGATTCAGTCAGTAGCTTATGGCATAGATGTACTTTATTAGAAAATATTCTAGAATGTGCACTTCATCTTTGATAGCTGTGTGTTTCTTCAGATTTCCTAGGTAGCTACTGTAAGTTCCTTTAGACGTGCCAAGGAAAGTATTTCTAAATATAATGGTTTTAATGGTTCTCGCATACCTGAATTACAGATCTTGACAAATTTGTTAGGGTGGGGTTTTTTGTTGGTTTGGGGTTTTTTTACTGTCTTGCTGAAAGAGTGTAAGGAGTTCTGCTATTCTAACTCTACATATGTTCAATGAGATTCAAGCAGGGAGTATTTACCTTAGAGGCAATAAGCTATTATCAGGAGTCATTTTAAAATCTCACATTTTATGTCTTGTACTTCAAGAGGATGAGAGGAGATAAAAGACAGGAAAAGGGACGTCTGTATTTAACTGCTCTGCAACTGATTCACATGGGCAGGGTCAGCCTGACCTAAAGGTTTTGATTGCTTATGGAGGTTATAAATCCTTTCTCTTGACCTTTCCTACAGGATCTCATTGAGAAGTTTTATATTCTTGAAATCTGTAAGTCTTATAAATCATTTCGGTACCATAAAGCAGAAAATCTTAATGGAAGGAAGCTGCAATTAGATTCAATAATGACAGAAATTAAGAAAAATGTGTGCTTATGAATTATTCAAAAAGTTGGCTGCCTTCTCTTGCATACTTCCTAATATTAGCAGCTGATCAGGAGTTGACCAACTGTCTCATTGCATTAATTGTGGGGTTATGGAAACAGGTAATATGGGACAGGCTCAGCACAGCCTCTTCCTACGACTGCACTTATGAAGCATTTTACTGCTTTTCTGTGTTAAGAACTTTCATCTGCCAGGATTTCCCTGTCACTCCTTTCCTACAAGAGTAAGTTTCAGCAGAGAAATCCCAAATTTTGTTTACCCTCCTGGTATGGCTGTCTCCATATTGTTCACCCTGGACACCGGCTACATGTTACAGAATAAACAACAGCTTTACTTTGTCTAATATTAAAGAACTTTTAAGAGTTCTTATAGAAGTTAAACATGTACTAGTTTTACAGACAGTAACTAAGAAACTGGCTGTAAGAAAATGTGATGTTCTCCAAGCTAATGTAACAAAGTCAAGTATTTGTGTTCCTCCTAAATTAGTGAACTCTGGAAAGCCTAATTTTTTTATGAACCTTTCTATTACTACTTTTGCTAACTCTCCTGTGAGTGATGTGGAAAGAATTTTCCAGTGGTTCTACAGAAAAATCTGAAGTTAAATTTGGTAGAATAAGTTAGTATTTCATTAAATCAGGAAAATAATTTTCGTGGAAACTGATAATCATAGAATCAGAGAATGTGCTGAGTTGGAAGGGAACCACTAGGATCATCAGAGTCTATGCGGGCCCTGCGCAGGACCAAGAGTCGCACCCTGTGCCCGAGAGCACGGTCCAAATGCTTCTTGAACTCCGACATGCTGTGACCACTTCCATGGGGAAGCTGTTCCAGTGCTCCACCACCCTTTGGGTGAAGAACCTTTTTCTAATATCCAAACTAAACCTCCCCTGACACAACTTCAGACCATTCCCTGGGGTCACTGGTCACCACAGAGAAGAGTTCAGTGCATGTTCCTCTGCTTCCCTTCACGAGGATATCTTGCTTTATTATTCTTTATTGTATATTTATGTTTCATTATATCTTACTTTTTTTATTCCCTCATGTTATCTTGCTTTGAATTACAAAGTCTCTAAAACCAAGAAGATTCCACAGAAAGAAGGAAAAAAAAGTAAAACTTTAGAGAAGACTCAGGCAAGAAAATATGCCCTGTTAAGACTGTAAAATCCTTCTTAGCACTGATGAGAGCAATAGATAAGTATAAAACTGTAAGTTCCCAGCTCTCCTACATAAAAATGTCAGAAGAAAGTATTATGGACTCTAAATAGTTGTCTCCTTTGATAAGTTCATAGAAAAAAGAGATTAATTTTACTTCTCTTATCATCAAATTGCTGACTAATTTTACACAAAGAATGATTTTGCTGGAGTGAGATGTTCTTTATCTGTTATTTAAACATTTAAGTTTGCATCTATTTGGAATTAAGTCATACTCTCAAGCTGTTTTTTATATTTCAATTAGAATGATTTCTCCTCCTTGCAGTTACTGTTTTTGTGATAACTATATATACAGAACTACAGCATTTATCCTTCTGTTTTCAGTTCAAGCTTAATTTATTGTTCCAGTTTGGGGATTTTTGAAGGGTTTTTTTTGTTTGTTTGGGGTTTTTTGGTTTTGTGGGGATTTTGGGGATTGTGAAGAGACTTTTGATAGAAAGTTTCCTAAAAGCCTAGATTCTGACTAGGAAGATGTAAACTTTAGTGACACAATTTTTATTGTAGTTTCTGGTGGTATAAATGAGGTGCTAAATGTGGAGAGGCATGTGGGTTAATATATATGCATCAAGTTTTTTGGAGTCATATGTTGTTATCTGATCTTAGCTTTCATCAAAATACACTGCTATGCTTAATACAAAAGCATAAAAAATAAAAGAAATATTTACATGTAGTTTATTCTGATATACTAATTTAGACAACTAAAAACAACTGGAAAAAATACTGGGGAGAACAAGACCTGGGAAAGCTGTCACTGCTGTTATGCTGGTGTTGGATTTGCTTTGAGTCACACAGCCAAAAAGAGCTACTGGTAACATGAAATCTCTGAATTTACCATCTGCCATCATAAATTGGTTTCTTAATTGCTCTGATAGCAAACAAAAACCTCTCTGTCTTGATAGTGCCTTTACAAAAAATTTATTGCAGAACAACTGTGTTCTAAGAAACGTGTTTGTTAGGTTCAGGAAGGCGTGAAGTTCATTTTTTTATGTCAAAACCTTTTCTTTAAAGTTTGGTGTACATTATGCTCCTTGATTTTTTGAGATATTCAAAATCTGGATGCTGGACACTGTCTTGAGTACCTTGACTCTATGTGGCCCTCTTTAGCAGAGGGGGTGGACTAGATGACCTCCAGAGGTGCCTTCCAACCTCAACCATTCTGATTCTGTGATTTAGCAATTTCTGCAAGGTAGCAGCTGGATGCTGCAGCAACAACCTAGCTCTTGTTCTAGATATGTTGTAGTAATGTTGTAGTCTTCAAAAAAAAAAAAATAGTTAAAATGAGTTTATCTTATCTTCATAAAATTATATAATCCAGCAGTGGTTGTTACATGGGAGGAAGCCATTTGCACTGTCCTTAGCTGATGCTTAAATGTGTTTATAGGAACAGGAGTTAAAGTTGTGAGAATTAAGAAACAGCTTCAAACTCAACATTGTTTTCAGAACACTGTGTTAATGAGATTAAATTTGATAACTTCTAGATAATTTATTTATTGTTATGATACGCATGTAAATAATGAATGGTTGTTAAGCAGAAGTTTCTCAGTTATTTTCCAGCTTCATGCTGTGTCAGTGACAGATAAGCGATAGCAAATGCAAAATTTGGAGCCCACCATCTCCTCTGCCGACTGTCTATCACGGACATTCCTCTGTACAATTGAAAATGATCAGGAGTAAAGAGTATTGATCCTTTTCTGTTGTGATGGGAACTTGGTTACTCTTAGCTAGTGGGAGAACTGGATCCCTCCTCTGAGCTACTACAGATGTAGCCACTGAAGTCATGATAAGTAAAGCTAGTCAACTTCAACTCTAATGTTTTCAGTGTATAGATCTGCATAAGAACATCACCATCACTTACAGAAATAGAAGCTTTTGATGTGTAGATTGCAGTGTAATCTACATCAATAATTTATTGATGGCTATGAATGGATTTTCTGCTGCTCAAAACCTCAGTGAATCTGCAGATGTGAAATTATTAGTTTCATTCCATTGTTCTCCTTCTGTGTATTAAAAAAATCATCTTCTAGGAAGTTAGTTCATTGTGAAAAAAGATAATATGAATCTTCACAGAGTCATATGACATAAAGAGGGAATGTTTTTTAGTGTATGAGGGTTGTTCTCTATGAAGTGAAAAATGTTAGAACAGCTTGTAAATATGATGTGATGCCTTTTCTTGAAATAGAGAATGTAGGACGTTTTCTTCTTTAGCTTTTGATAAAACAGGTTTACCCCTAAATTACCCATGTTAAGTCTTAGTTCTCCTTTTGATATCTTTTCCTTACAAGTTGAGATAACTTATTTTTCTAAGCATTTGCATATATGCTACAGCAATTTATCTTTGTTGTAAATGTGATGTTTGACACTGTCAATGGAATACTAACTGCTATTGAAATTCTATTTTGTATCAGATGATCTTACTATTCTCTTCCAAGATACTACACTACCTTGTTCTATGTGTCCCAATACATTTCCTTACAAAGAATTCACTTAAAACATCTTGATTTGATATCACTTCTTCCTGTCAGATTTACTATATTCATTCTAGTGACTGATGATTGGAAAGTGTGATACAGGGTTCATTTTAAAAATCTACTGCGTTTTCTGTTGTGCCTTTTCTAGTTCCCTAATAAATTACAGTAATCTGATGATCTTTTTTCCAAGACTTACCTGAGTTTGCATATGTTATCCTTTTCAAAACAAACGTAATTTTGCTGTGATCTTTAACAATCCAATTAATGGGGAGTTTGAGGTGGGAAAATGAGCTTATGGTGTCCCTACAAGCAATACTTACTACAAACTGTGCATTAATCTTTAGATCTTGATTTTCTTTCCCTCTTTTTCAGCACATGTAATAAGTATAAAATCTAATTATTTGTTTCCCCTATTGAGATAATTTAACACTACCCTTTCAGCTTTATTGACTTCAGATTTTTTAAATTCTAATTTAAAAAGCTGTTTCAGAAGAAACAGCTTCCTTTGCCCAAGATACAGGTGGATACTATAATTATATTGTACTTGTTCTCAGAATTACATTTGATTATCATCTCTTCAAAGAATATAGGACCACATGAAATAACTTAAATGCTGATATAGCTCTGCAGGTCTGTTTTTAAAAATGGGCAATACAGAAAAGCTATCTCCATAGCGGGCTGTTGAAGGAAGTGTTCTGTAGCTGCACTGGTTTATTTCAGTTGAACACAGCAAAGGTGGGGGAGGTGTTGTGTTATTTTTGTTTGTTGGCAGCCACAAAACAAAAGTCTAGGTAATTTCTCCTCGTGATTCATGAGTCATTAATGTTTAGATTATTTTCTTTTAATATTATACTTTATAGTATGTGCTTTATTCTTTATGTAGCTCATGTTTGGAAATAAGTAATGAGATGATACATTTTTGTCATGAAGATTTATGTTGTGAAGTGCTGAGTGCATTGACTATATAATATGTGTCTTTATGGTTTTTTACTTGTTTTTTACCTGTTTTCTTGAATACATTTTCAGCCAGTAGAGAGTTGCAATGCAAAGCTTAAAAGATTTCATGCCAGCCGACAGTCCCTGTTTCCAATGTTAGCTTTTCATAAGCTGGCTGACTAGCTGTTATCGTCAGATTCCAGGTGTTAGAAAGCTACTTTGTTTTTCTTTTTTGTAGGAATTGAATTCTGCTTTAATATCCTGCTGCATGGCTGTTACAGAGAAATAGCTCAGGTTAGAGGACCCTGTTGTTTCATTTTCCTCTAAAGCTGAAGTAAGAGTTTCTCACTGTTTACTCAATTAAATGTATTCTTACAAGCAATAAGGGAAGCTGCAGGGTGTCATGTTTCCCCATTTATGGATTTTACAATTAGGGTGAGTGAATTTTGCATCTTGTTTTGGCAGATGGATCACATACAAGTAATTTTGTAACTTCAGATTTAAGCATATAACATGAATTAAACATAATTCCCTTTGACCTTTCTTCTGCCACCTGCAGTCATACTGAATAATGAGTACCTTTATAGTCAAAATAATTTCTTGCATTTAAACAAACTTATGTCCTGCTGAGTAGCTGTAACAGCCTAGCAGGAAAAAAAAAGGGTGAATTTAATTATCAGTTCATACAGATAAGTCTAAAAGCCTTTACCAGGGTCATTTTTAACAGAGCAATGAGACATCTGGTTGGCTTTTCAGATATTTCAGAATTTCCTAAACATAGCAGTCAGATCATGCAATGCAATGACTCTGTGACGGGTTGACTAGAGAAATTAATTTGTAAATGTCAGAATCGTGCAGATTGATTCTTTGTGTTGGGATTGCCTGCCCTTCATCAGGATAACCCATGAGTGGATTAACTGACCAATTAACAGCTTCAAGTGGCCTTTGGACTAATTATTTTTCAAATACTCTTTCAAATTAGGTCACAGCAGATGAGTATATTCACATCTGATTGACATGTAATTGAGAAGAAATATCTAAGTATCTATGCACATAGGTATTTAGATAACAGATGCCTCACAGAAATGAAGAAGAATTTCTAGAGCATACACTCTACATCTCTGGTTTTTCCTTTCAACTACCGTGAAGTTTTGTGTGGTGAATCAGAAGGCCAAACCTGAGCTTGGTTTATGTAACCGTGTTACCATGAGCAGGGACCCCTAGAACACAAGGTTGCCTTGCACAAATAATCTCTTACCCTTTTAGCCTCAGTGTAAGTACATACAGAAGCCAGGACAGGATTCTTCTGCACTTGTCAAGATGGAGTAATTCCAGGGAATCTGAGTGTTTGTGATATTAGCTGGGGCCCTGACACTGTGTCCTGTATTAGGGCATAAGCCTTCCTGGGGACTCAAATCTTAAATTAAAGCATTGGAACACCTTTTGTTTAACTAGAGGATAACAACTAACTCTCTGAGGTTGATGGAAATTTCTCCTGACACAGTTCATAGCTGTTCTCCAGAAGAAGTCATTGCTGTCAGTGAAACAGAAACTGTCACCGCAGTATGTTTGAGTCAGTCTGCAGACCTCAGAAATAGCTGCCTTTAGGGTAAATAATGCAGCAGTAGCAAAAAATAAATAAAAGACAGTGATATGAGCTAATAAAAAACACAAGAAGAATTCTCAGAAGTCCTACTAAGAATTGAGTGGTCCTGTCAGAGGAGTTACTGTATTTCAGTAGTAAACATTTTTTTTTCTTTTTTTTTTCCTGTTTTTTTTTCTTTTTAAATGGCGCACTTGTGAGAATGGCTTCCTTGATAAAAGTAAAAATGCATTCTTAGGAAAGACATTAGTGAGCTTTTTGTATTTTTCTTTTACAATCAGGCGAAGACAAAATCAGTTCAGTTGAGTAAGATGACAGTATGTCAGACAGTTTTTCTCACTCTACATTCCTACAGTCTTGCTTCTCTGTGTCATACCTATTTTCATTGCTGAATGTGATGATATTAGGTTTTGGTATTCATGTCTTTGTTACAGCCTGTTGGTTATTATTAAGGTGCTGTTATTACTAAGTGGAAGTGAATTGGAGTTTTTAGTTCCTTTCCTGTGGGAATTATGAGTGCCAGACATATTTTGCATTTAGGAAATGCTGCTTGCCATATTGTTCAAAAATATTTCAGACTTAGTGTGTTTTTATCTTTCTTTATTTTAGTGCCTTTACATTTGCATAATCCATTACAAAATGGGAATTTAAGAAAAAACCCTAAGGAGACAGTTTATTTTTAGCCATTCTTTACTGTGTTTGGGTCATGGTGGGTTTCTGAAGAACAGAAATTAATGATGTATAAGTGTATAGCATATAATTCTGAAAGGAAAATAACATTAATCTGTTATAACCCTTGTAAAATCATTCATACGTGTCTGAATAGCCTAAAGCAAATACAGGAGTTTCGTATACACTTAAAATTATCAAGCCCGTGGAATTAATGTTTGACTTACATTTAACTTCTGTAATACATTGCAAATCCCCCAATGTATTTCCTTAAATATTAAGGCCAACTATCAACAAAGCAGAAGAAAGATAAAATAAGAAAAAAATTAGAAGATAGATTCAGGATGTCAGGTTTTATTTTAGTTTGATACCGTCTGTATTTTTTCTAATTATACTACTTTTGTAATAGCACTTAAATGAACAGTAAACTCTTGTAGTGTTTGTTTTCCCCAAAAATATGTCAATTCTGTCTTCTCTGAAGAATGAGATCATCCTAAGGATTTGTGTGGGCTGCTGATTATTATGGAATACTAAGCACAATTTAGTATTCCGTATTAGGGGTTGTAAGTAATCTCTGCAGAGCCAGAGGATTAACTCGCTCAGCAAAAATAAAGTACTGTTTTATATTACAGTAAAACACCATTTGACATTTTTGTCTTTTCTTGTGTCATCATGTGTGACCATCCACAGCATCCCTAGAGATCTTTTGTTCACTTTATTGTTTTTCATGCATTATCTCCTAAGTGCAAATTTATGATCTGTAAAGCATCCTGTAATTCATCTTCCTTTACATTATTCTTGGCCTGTGCTATCCTCAGGTCCTCTTATTTTCTCACCTTTCTATTACTTTAAAGAGATCGCAGTTCTAATTTGACAATTTTTTCCCCTTTTTACCTTGCATTAATTCCTCAGAAAACTTTTCCTTATTTCTGACTAATTAGTACCTGTGATTGTGACCTTCATATACTCTAACATTTGGTTTATGCATTTTTAAATTCTTCTGCATTTGCAACTGTATAGGCTTGAACCAGAAATGTTAATTGATAGTGGAGGCAGGCGGATACATACAATATGAGAATTTAGTCCCTAAATAATGTGTGTTCAAGAAACAAAAATCATTGGTTTGTTGTTATTTTTGGATCCATTATTGATTTCTCTGCCCAGCTTATAAATTGCTTAGACGCACAGGATGACAGTAGAAGCTTTGTTTTTGTGTCCACAGTAGGATTTCTAAGATAATAGATTAGTGCTACTGCTTATTTTAATGATTTAAAAAATTATATGTTGCAAGTGAATACAATGTTGAGGTAACTATTTGGGGCAGGGTTGCCTACTTGTGACAGGGTTAAATGAAGTGAATGTGGTCCCATCTTTGTAACCTTTCCCCTTCTGGATTGAAGTTCAGATCAAGTAGCTAAACATTCGAAGTCTCTCTTTCTGCCCTCTGCTTTATTTCTGTGCATGGAAACTGTGGGATAAAGCAATTGTGGGCTTAAAACTAAACAAGAAATTATTAGTGATTAGGGACAGAAATCCTGCTGACAACAGTTTCGAATAAAGGAAAGGTGCAAGTTATCCTCTCAGTTTAAAACTGTAATTGGAAGCTGGCCACTTAGTAGTGTGCTGCTAACAGTACTGTTTGGTTTCCTGTACCCATGAAGCTTATCGGAGTTGTTGGTTTTTACAAGATGTTGCAAAATTAAAGATAGAACTAAATGGATATTTGGAAGAGTGAGTCAGCTAGGCTTAAGCAAACAGTTTTGTTACACAGCACAGCTGTGAAAGGTAAGAGATTTGTTGTATCAAATGTTACATACAGTGCAAAGGTTACCAACCTTACCAATGGACCACTATGTGGATCTCAAGCAGTGTTAAGAGAGGTTTTCCTGATGGGTTTTGTCCTGTGATCAGCCCATCATTCTTTTGACACAGACTAATCCAAATTTTGAAATACAGGATGAAAGGGATGGCAAAACCAATTTGCCTTAAGATTGAATTTCCTGTCGCCCATGAAAGCGTGGGAGCCATGGGGACCTTCTGTCATGACCCATGTCTGGATTATTCACTAGCTTGTTGGTCCATCTGAACCCCAAAGTAAATGGGGTTGATTACACAGATCATGATAAAGGTCTGTTATTTTAAGTATACGTATTTTATGCAATCAGGAGGGGCTTTCCCTAGGTTATGGACACAATTTATGTAGGTGATTCCATTGTGATGATGTCTGTTGCTTCACCTTTCTGAATTGCAACTGTTTTTGATTTTTCTGTACATTCAGTGGTGGTTAAAATAGATTAAATAGTGAAGATTAAGGAATATTCTCATTACAGATTTTTAATTAGCACTATTTTAAATTGGAAGAAAAAAGTAATTGAGCAATTCAAACACAAAATTTCAGAAGGAAACTCTGCTGTTGAAGCTTCTGTCCCATCTAAGAGCTTATACTGTTCATGATATAAAATGTAGCAAGGCAGTAGGGCTTAGAACTAAAAATAATTGATTTTAAGAATTCCACATGATAGGTTGTTGGATTTATTTGTTTGTTTTTCTTGTTTTGCTTTTTCATGATGATATGTGGAGAAGAACAGCTAAAACAGTAGCAATTCCTGTTTGTCACATAAATGACAGTTTCAGCATACTTAACTAGGAATAGTAACATCAATAATGTGCCTGCATACAAAAAATACTGATTCTTCACTCAGTGGTTTTGTTTTCAGGGTTTATGAGAAATGGAGAACTACTGTGAAAGTCCTGGCGGAGGCAGGGATATTCACATTTGACCACTAAGTGGGCACACTGTTGTTCCCAGTTATTCAAGTATTCTAAAAAAAGATATTTTTTCCTCTTAGAAAGAGACTATTCAGTTTTTCATGTATTCATTTTGCATTTTATTGTAATTAAAGTTCCTGTGTATTTTTAATTAATGCCATCTGTTTTTCCACATTTCAGGGATACCACTGTCCAAAGCCTCACCCTACAACCTTCTGTAAAGGATGGTCTTATTACATATGAAGATTCACCACTGGTCAGTAGAAGCATTTGGATTTTATATTTGGAAATGTTTTTGATTTAAAATGTTGGTGATTTGATTTTTCATGGCACAGTGAGTGAGCACAGTAACAAACATATTATTAATTTTTATTTGGTCACATTAGTCACATTTGCTGTGCCAAATGTGAATAAGATTATAATCTTGGGAGTCCCCACACACAAAATGAGTATGGAAAATAATTTAGTATTAACCTGACATTCTAACTGGTAGAGTGGTATTTGCCTCCTTCTCCTTTGTAGCACCTCACACCTACATGCTAAGTTGGGCTCCAAACAGCTGTTGCAGCCATTCTTAAGTTCTTTCAGCTACTGAAAGTCTAGATGCAAACTGACTTTGCACTTCTCTGTCTGCGCTCCAAGCTGTTCACAGTCAGGCTCCTCACTTCCCTCCCTAGCACACTACTTTCCATCCCTATCCAGGAGAAACGGAAACACCCAACCCAACTTGCTTGCCTCACCTGCCTCCTCTTCCTTCTGTTGTGGTTTGGTCACAGCTTATCCCTGTTCTGAGTCCCTTTCTTGTCTCAGTGCCACCGAGGTGTCACTGCTGCTCACTGAGGAATCAGTAATGCAGCTCCTTGCAGGGTTTTGGCCAGCGGTGATGTTATTTTTCCTTTCTCTTCTAGGTAAAAGCAGTGAAGTTCGGACATATTTTGGTGATTGATGAGGCGGACAAAGCACCAACAAATGTTACCTGTATCTTAAAAACTTTAGTAGAAAGTGGGGAAATGGTTTTGTCAGATGGAAGGCGAATTGTTGCCAGTAAGTAGAGTGAAAGTGTTGTCACCATTTACAGTAAAATGTAACATGTTGCTGGTTTTCAGTTGCTCCGTAGCAACACAGACCTGTCCAAATGGATAAATTATTTGTTGCTAAGTTTACAATTAAAGAATTTACAGTAATTTTCTCTACTACTTTCACAATAGCCACTAAGGTTTTTTTAAATTAGCATTCTTGTGAATTTTGCTGAAGAATTAACAAAAAAACCTGAACCCAGGAGGTGTAACTTGACCTCTCTGCTTCTCATTCACCAAAAGAAACAAAGATTTAATTGAGAAAGTTATGATCTTGGTTATGCCCATCTAGACAGTTGGGGTATCATTGGATCAGGTCTGGAATGAAGATAAGAGTATATCTAGGATCAAATTGTTAAGGGTTTTATCTAATCAAGTGTTGCATATGCTTACTTGATTATATGGTTACTTCATTATTTAACTATATCCTGCAGGCTGAGGCTATCTGTAATTTGATGGAATTTAATTCATCTGCATTCCAGGAAATAAATATTTTTCATTATTTTTCAAAAAAAAGACCATGTTTGAAGGTATCTCTTGATGCTACTGGACACCATACTTTATATAATTAGTTTTGTTTTGACAATATTGGGAATAATGTTTGAGTGTAGCAATCATTCAATACTCACATGGCACACCTGAGTTTTGCTTGTCATTATAAACTCTAGGTTGGCTTGTTCTAAAATATTTTGCTACCCAGTCCTAATTATTACTGTAGTTTTTTAGAGGCAGTTAAAGGATTCCCAAACACCATGTGCCACTGGAATCATGCTGAAAGGGAACAAGGTTCTGAATGGGGCCAGTCTGAGTAGTTTTGGAGAACCAGAGTCTTCACATGTGATAAATAATGTATCTCTGTCTTCTCACAAATTTTGTAGTAACCAGGAGGAATTTCAGTCCTGTCTTCCCAGATCAAATCATGTCAGACCTATATAAAATCACATTTTATTCACCATTAGCTTCACCATTTTAGTGAAATTCAATATAAAGAAAACAGGTAGTATGCACCCCAAGAACAGTGGATGCATTTTTATGTTTTTTCAGTTAAACACTTTGGTTAAATTTTTGTGAAACAAACTATGAAGCTTCAAAATGAATGCTAGAAAACTCAGCTGAATGACATGTAAGAAGCTTTTGAGCCCTTTTTTTGGTAACTGTTCTTCTAATTCTAAGAAGAACGTAATTAAATTAGAAGAATTTTTCTTCTAATTCTAGGAGTTCTTCACCTTATCTAATTATGCTCATTCATTCAGTATTGCAAAGCTTAAATATGCAAGTAATACGTTTTATTTCTTTTCTAGATCATGCTCATGTAGAGGGGAGAGAAAACGTAATAGTTATTCATCCTGATTTTAGAATGATAGTTCTGGCAAATAGGCCTGGATTTCCTTTCTTGGGTAATGACTTTTTTGGCACATTAGGTAAGTGATTCATATTAATTTATGATCTTTAATAGACTTGACTAATAGAATATCTGTCTTTATTAATTAGATTTCATGAGGAGAAGGGGCCTTATGCATATAGATACTTTGTTTCACGTAAGACATTAAGACTATCATGTAAATTTATGTGTCTTAATAAAAGTGCCCAAACTTGCCCTGAATGAAAAAGCTGTATGTGATCATCTGTGTTAAAACTATTTTGTTTTAAGGGATCTGGATGGACATTGCAGACACAAGGTTATGGAAATCTTGATTAATGAGTGTATAGAGTATAAAAATACTGCAAACAAATTAACTGTAAGCTTGACACCTGACAGCTCTCTCAACTGCTCACTATTTTTTTTCCCCATAGCAAACAAGCCACAGCCACTGTCCTGTTTGGTACAAGAGATGGTAGCTTGACAGATGGTTCTTTTCTTTGCTTTCAGTATTAAAGGCTACTGTATTTTTTGCTGCTAGCACTGTGCTACCTGTTTCTTAATCTTTATTTGCTTCTCCATGCATATGGCCTTAGTAAAATATGTATGTTTGACAAGATACTGAATTTATCTCAGTATCAGGTAAAGCTGTCCAAATTTCACATCAACAATTTTCATATCAACAGAAGCCTTATTTGGAAAGCTCCTGGTAGGTCCCAGAAATTCTGTGTGTCAGCAAAGATTCCCTAGGGCTTCATCTCACAGCAAAAACAAGAAATTAAGTTGCACAGGAGCAAGTGGTGAAGAATTCATTTGTCTGTATAGCCCAGTGTTAGTCTAAGTGGGCCTCTGGCAAGGTTTTGGCATTGTTGCTACATGATGGCTGTGAACTGAGTACCCTCCAGACTCCACTGACTGTATTATCTATGTTAGCTTGGCCATTTATATGCAGGAACCTTAATTTATGTGATTTTGCCTGTTAACTTGGGCCATAATGCTTAATCTGCAAGAAATAACATACTCAAAAAAGCAGTTGCAAACCCAATTCCATATTACCTGGTAGTTCTTTGTTTTTCAGGTGAGACTTGCCACTGAATGGACATTCTCTGTCTGAAACTCATTGGCTCTGAATTTCACCAAGCTATGTTGCCCCAAGAGAATTTATTGTTGTGTTTCTTTTTCACAGCCTAGTTTCCTTCCTTACATGGACCCTTTAAACAAAACTAATCATCCCAGTGTTACTGCTCTTGATCCACATGGCAGAGGTGTCCTTGAGTCTTTGGTGTTCTTTATTGATATTATTTTTCCAACTTAGGGTCTCTTCTGCTTTTCTGCAGGATCTGATCATTCTTCTTCAAAGTTTTGTACAACTGTTCAGAGATTTTTTATGAATAAACTCGATTTATAGATTATATGTTTGGTATCAATATAATGCCTATGTATGGAAATAATATCTTGCCAAATTTCTTACCATACTTCAAGACAGGCAGAGAGAAAAGATAAATTCAGTATTTCCTCTAGACTTCTTAATTGGGTTTGCATTAGGGCCTTCCTGCATTTCAAGATTTCCCTGCATTCTGTGGTGTTTTGAAGGAGTTAAAAAATGGGTTCCATTAATCCAGTTATGTTTTCTTAAAATCTTTTTTCTCTTATTTTTTCCTGCATTCATTTGACTTGTGTTTCTTCTTGAAGTTGATTTCTCCCTCATGATATCAGCTTCATTAAAATGACAGGCAAGATCTCTTATGTTTCCAGAAACCTCAATGTTCTTCATAGCTTATACTTCACATTTTTCACAACTTTAGCAACTTGGTACTCAGCATTCTTTTGAGTCATATCTTTTCTATTAAAGGTCCAGTATTAAACTTAAAGGAGCTGTTGTGATGCTACTTCTTTATTAATTATCTAACTTTGTGCTTTTTCTTTTTTCTTTGTAGGGGACATTTTTAGTTGCCATGCTGTTGACAATCCCAAACCACAGTCAGAACTGGCAATGCTTAAACAGTATGGTCCTGATGTTCCAGAGGCAATTCTGCAGAAACTGGTAGCTGCTTTTGGAGAGCTCAGGAACTTAGCTGACCAAGGAATTATTAACTACCCCTATTCAACTAGAGAAGTTGTGAACATTGTAAAACATTTACAGGTACAGTACATCAGATTTAATTGAAAAATTCAGTTCATCAATACTAATTTTTTAATGCCTGAAGGTTTCAGAAAGAAGATGCCACTATTGTTCATGCATTTTTATTTAATTCTTGTGAAACACTTTATATTTTGAAAGAAACATAATATTAAAGATGCTCAGATAGTCAGAGAGTAAGGATCACAGATATATATGGGCAGATATTTATTCTGCATATTTTTATCAATAGGAAAAAACTCCTGTAAATCTGTTTTTCTACTGTGTGACAAAAAAATTGCATACTGTGAATACTGTATGTTCTGGCCCTCATCATAAAACTCCATATTCAACATGCAATACTTCCAGGACAGTGCAACTGTTCATTTTATTCTGCTATAAAATTTGTGGGTTTAATCCTTTCCTGTGGAAAAAAAAAATTCCTCCTGCGTAACAATAATACACCTATAGTGAATTTTTTCTAAGGAAAATGCTGGATGGATAACAGCTCACCAAGGGAATATGTAGGATTCATGATTACTTCCTACACACATTTAACTGTAAAATTGTGAATTCTGATTTAATGACGATCTGGTTTTTAAATATTACAGTAAAGTCTGACTTCTGTCTTTATAAATTGAAGGATGTTTTTTCCTGAAGTATTTGAAATATAAAGTGTCTTAATGCTCTTTGAAATAGCAGTGCTTTTATCTTGTTCTGTTTATAGTTCTAAAATTGGTAGTTTGTTAATTTATAGGCCATTTCTTGAGTTATTGAATCCTAGATAATTTTTTGAAATAGTGGAAATTAATGTAATTAATACAATTGGAATATAATTTCTCACAAATTTGGACCTACTGCTCCTGTGTTTTATACTGCATAATATAGGAAGATTGCATAATAATTTTGTGTATGTGGTCATGTACATGTTCACACACATTCAGCCATATACACAGACATTCAGATCCTGCAGGGTGGAATTACTACTTTTAAAAATCTTCATCTAGATTTCTGGAGAGGATAGATTTTTGTGTTCTATGGTTTCTAGAGTGCAAGAAGATCTCAAGACAAACTGATGCTACTATGTAATCAATAAAAGAAAGAAAAAATAATGCTCTATAACTTTGTGCTAAGGGTTAAGAAGATTCAGACCTAAAGGCTGAGGAATCCAGATAAACACATAAACAAAGCAGTCTATTAGGATCCACTACCAGCTGATAGGTATTTGTTTACCAAGATGATAGAACATGTACATGCTGATCTCTAAACATACAGTTACATTCAAAATGACAGTGGAAAAATTACAGACTTGAGGAATATTTGCTGTGCTGCTAAGAAGCTAATTTTTTAGGGTGTTTGTTAAATTAAGTCCTTTTTGTCTTCATACCTTTCTGCTCTTCCTACCTTCCTTCCTAGCTTCTTTCCTTCATCATCTGTCTCCAAGTAACCTGAAGTTGTACTGATTTCTGTTGGCAACCAACAGAAGATTGCAGAAAAATTCTTGTTTAGGATGAGTGTGAACAGCATCTAATTGGAGATTGAAAGAGCTGCATTACTAATTGTCTTAAGGGCTCTTACTGTCTGCTTCTGTCTCCTTCACTTAAGCAGATTAGTACGGTCACTTCAACCTGGACATTGGGTGCAGTTCAGTGGGGAAGTTTCCCATCTGCTAAGCTTTTACCTCTTTCAAAGTGTAAATATCCAAATACATCTACAACATGCATCTTTGACTTGTTTTGAAACATTTATTTTCAAGATCCCAGTCTCATAGCAAGAAGGCAACATTTTGTTTACTGTAACTTGGTTTTCAATCTGAATAATAAAAAAACTGGGAGTAGCCAAATGTTAACAATGAATATAAACATAATGGTTATTCCAAAGTAAGAAACTTTTAGGTCTTCAGGTAGAGAAGAAAGAGGAAGGAGGGAAATGAGTCAATAAAATTGCTGGTCCTTAGGAAGGAAGGAAGGAGGGAAGTTTTTCATGTTGTTAAACAATTTCCCTTACAGCAGTTCCACAGCCCTGCTCTCTTTGTACTATTGTGTTGATTTCTTTCACGTAATTTTGGAACTTTTTGCTTGTGTAAAAAAAGGTTGGATTTTTGGAGGAAAAAAGTGCTTTTGATTACTGTTGTCTGAGAGCACATGTGAGCATCAGGACTAGTCAGTTGAAAGTATATTGATTGCTATGGTATCAGCATATTGTTAGGCTAATCTCCGACTCTGACTAATTGTGATCTTCAGCATTTAGGTTACATATAGGGAGTGCAGTTAGAAGACTATCCTCCCCTAAAGATTATGCAGGTAGGGAACATGTAGTAATTTAGTTGTAGCTTAGACATTGTGTTCAGAGCTAGGTTGCCTCTATACTAACTTTTTCTTAGGGAAAGGTTTTTTTGGTGATGCTTGAGACACCAAACTATTTTGAAGACCCAAAACTGCAGGCATTGGGAGAGTTGTCTAATGCAGGTACCTAACCTGATTGCTGCAACTTTTTCTCCTTCACATTCTGTATCAGGAATTTGGGTCTTGCAGCTCTAGTTGGCAGGTGACCTGGATACAGCCTTTCTGTCTTGCTCACCTCCAGTTTTCAGACTGTCAAATGTCAAAAGTCTTTATGTTAATCGTAGCTTATGGGTAAGCTCAGAAGCTCTGCCCTTGCTCTGTTGGGTTACAATAAGGTGCCTGTAACCACGGTATGCTGTGGCTGCTTCTCTGCAATCTAGCACGCTATTTTTCATGAAACCTTGGTAGATGTTCATCAGGAAAGCCACATTAGTCTAGATAAAATGGCAATAGCTTTTTTACTAACTCTTCTTTAGTTTCAGAAAGCTCAGATTTTTTCTTCTCAGTCATCTTTCTTGTTTATATCTGAGATTGCTTCCTAATAGTAGGCACTAGTATAACAGTTTTCAAGCAGTAAATGCCTAAGAAACCTTCTGGGCCTGAAGTCTACTCATCATCAGGTTTTAAGGCCTATTCAGTAAGCTTTTGTGGTGAGATAGTGCCTTTTTTTTTTCTTTTTTTTTTTTTTTAATAACAGTTATATCCCCTTCTCACTTTGCTGCCTAATAATAACCTTTTGCCCTTTTGGCCAGTCACAATGGATCTCATTTATCAATTTTCAAAGATAATTAGGTTTCTGCTGGTTTAATCAAGATCAGTGGCTCTGTGACGGAGAGGAACTGATTGAAATTGCAGGAGGAGAAATCAGCTGTTTCATTTGGCAGTAGATGATGCCCACTAAAGACACGAGTAATGGTTAATCCATTAGTATGTCTGTCACTCAGGATGAGCCATAGACATGGTGCTTCTGGCCCTGCTGAAGGACAGCTGAGGAGGCACAGAGAGAGCTGGCAACTTTCAGTAAGAGGACATGGAGGGGGTGCAGGGGGAAACCAAGAGCACAGGGGAATGAACAGATATCTGAAGGCACCAAGATACACAGGAAGTGAGCATTATTGAGAACACAAGGTAGAAGTCTAAAACAAAAAGTCTGGACTCATTACAGACTGAATACCCAATAATTTATCACTTTCTTTTTAGGGCAGTGATAGAAGTACGGTAGACCTCAATGGGTATAGCATATTTGAATTAAGATTCTCGATTTCTACTGGAAATTGCAATTTTGCTTATAGATTTTACACAGACTGTAGCAATACATATCCTCATGGAATGTTAGATCCAAAAAAATAGACTTTTTCACCAAGTCAAATTCTGTATCAAATAAAGCATTCAATAGATAAATAAAAATATACAATTTTTGAAGGCAAAAAACTATGTTACTTATTATTTTAAGGAATAGCCAAGAATCTAAGTTGTGAAAATAATCTAAGGTACACACAGAAGTGTTAGTTGTAAGGGGAAGAATGGGTGAATGACAACCAGATAGACTGATAAGAGATCAATATTTTCTCTAGTAATCTCATTTTAAAAATCAATAGAAACCAAATGACTTTTTTTTAGGTGTTCAATTCAAGCCCCAAACGTTCAACCTTTTTTTTTTTTTGTTTTCTTGTCTTTTTCTTTTTTTCCCTTTAAGTGAACTGTCATTTGCTTTCTTCAGTAAGTTGTCCAAGCAGTTATTAAAGAGAGATTGGATTTGTTCTGGTTGAAACAGGAGAGTTGTGATTTTTTTTAATTTCTGAAGTAGAGGACCTTTGTACAAGTGGCTTGTGTCCCCAGAAGCCATCTGTTGTACTTCAGGATATTTTTTATGATGTCCTGCTGACACAAGAGGCATGGAAGTGTTGAGGGAATTAATTGCAGAAAAGTGTATTGATGGCAGAAGTTACACAGTGATTCAGAAAACTGCAGACATACTTGGAGACTTCTAGGGAAAACTGGATATTATTTGAAGTACTTGACCAAGGTTTCTGCAGTACCTAGTGCAGAGAGGTGAAAGCATAGTTCATGAGTGATTTAGATAGCTTGGTGCCAGTGTGTTGGTTGTGCTTTGCACTGAGAAGAACAGAGAAAACGCAGTATTCATCATATAAATCCTGTTTCAGAATGATTCTCTACTTTTGACTCCAAGGTGCAATTAAAAATATAGAAGGTAGCACTTTCACTACTAAACATTGTCACGAACTTTTCAATTCACCTTACATGTGAAATGTTTATACAGTGTTCACTTAGAATAGATGATGGGAGAATGGATTTAGTACCTGTTTTATTGTACTTGTTACTTTGTTAGAACTGGATGTTGTAACAAGGATGGCAAAGGCTGAGAGCAATTTTATATTATCTCACAATAACTTGTATTTTGCTAAGCTGTAATGATGCAGAACTTCTAATAGGTCCCTCATAGACAGGTCTAAAAAGCAGAACACAGTTTAACATGCTTTTATAGCAACACTAGTACTAAAATATTCTGTGCCATGTACACCACAGATAAAAAAAGCTTTGTACAAGCTTAATTTAGCAGTGGTATTCTAGTCTATCACAGTGACTAGCTGATTTTATTATCGAGATCAGATAGTTATAGAATTGGAAAAATATTAAACTCCTAATGCTGATATTTGATTAAGAGTATAGGTCAAAACATTTATGA
Source organism: Ploceus nigricollis (assembly GCA_013399945.1). Classification (NCBI taxonomy): domain Eukaryota; kingdom Metazoa; phylum Chordata; class Aves; order Passeriformes; family Ploceidae; genus Ploceus; species Ploceus nigricollis. The sequence continues at coordinate 738,995 of VXBC01007275.1, forward strand.
AAATCTTCTGTTTTCTTCTGCTTTCATTTTTAATCAAGATTCAATATCTTTATTTTTAATACATTTATAAATTTCTCTGACACTTAAGTCTGTTTTTCAAGTTCTCTGTACCAGCCTAGCTCACTAATGGGGAAAAAGCCAATTAAGACTACAACTTCCTAAAATATCTCTCCACAAGTTTATGTTCATCATTGTAAATGCGATGTGTCTAGGAAGTGTCTAGGTCCTTGTCTGAAAAATCTAGTGTATGAATGAAAGGCCTGTGGAGAAAAAGTGAGAGATTTTTAAATAGAAAGATTCTCACTCCCATCTCTTGCCAAAAAAAGGATAAAATAGATCAGTTAGGCAGTAAAGTTCCAGGATATACAGCAAGTTGATAACTATTTTTTTTTAATTTTTTTTTTATTGGTTTGCTCCATTTACATTTGTGGTGGGCTAACTCTGGCTGGATGCCAGGTGCCCACAAAATCTATTCTGTTGCTCTCCTCCTCAGCTGGGAAGAGAAAATATAATTAAATGCTTGTAGATCAAGATAAAAGCAGGGAGAGATCACTCACTAATTACTGTCACAGGCAAAACACACTTGACTTGAGGAAATGAGTTTAATTTATAGCAAATCAAATCAGAGTAGGAAGATGAGAAATAAACACAGATCTTAAAACACCTTCCCCCTACTCCTCCCTTATTCCGAATTTCAACTTCACTCCTACCTTTCTCTACCTCCTCCCCTTCAGCAGCACAAGAGGATGGGGAATGGGAGCTGTGATCAGTTCTTCATACATTGTCTCTGCCACCACTTTCTCCTCAGGGGGAGGACTCCTCACTGACTTCCCCTGCTCCAGCATGGGGGCCCTCACATAGGAGACAGTCTTCCGTGAGCTTCTCTATTGCGAGTCCTTCCCACTGGCTGCAGTTCTGGAACTACTCCAGCCTGGGGGGCCCTTCCATAGGGTCACAAATTCTGCCACAAATTCTGCTCCAGCATGGGTTCCTCTCCCCACAGGGCCACAAGTCCTGCCAGGAGCCTGCTCTAGTGTGGACTTCTCACAGCCAGAGATCACAGCCTCCTTTTGGCATATACCTATTCTAGCTTGCGGTCCTCCACCTCAGTGGCTTTCTTAATCAATGACTTCAGTTTCTCTGAGTGGTTTTGTGATATTAAAAATTCTTCATTTCTCTTATTTTAACTCATTGAATCCTAGAATAGTTTTGGCTGGAAAGCACCTAAAAGATATTCTAGTTCTAGCCCTGCTGCTGTGGGAATGGACACCTTTCACTAGACTAGGTTGCTCAAAGCCCCATCCAACCTGTCCTTGAGCACTTCAGGAGCAGGACATCCACAACTTCTCTGGGCGGCCTGTGCCAGTGACTCACCACCCTTAGTAATGAATTTCTTCCTAATACCTCATCTAAATCTGCCCTTTTTCTGTTTAAAGCCATTCCCCCTTGTCCTATCACTACATGCCCTTCCAGTCCCTCTCCATCTCTCTTATAACCCCTTTTAGGTACTGGAAGGTGTTATAAGGTGTCCTTAGAGTTTCCTCCAGGCTGAGTAACTCTCTCAGCCTGTCTTCACAGGAGAGGTGCTCCAGCTCTCTGATCATCTTTGAGGCCCTCCTATGGACTTAGTCTAGCCGGTCCATGTCTTTCTTATGTTGGGAACCCCAGAGCAGGATGCAGCACTGCAGGTGGAGTCTCACCAGAGCAGAGCAGAGGGGCAGAATCACCTCCCTCACCCTGCGCTGCATTCAGTGCAGCCCAGGACACATTTGGCTTTCTGGGCTGCAAGTGCACATTGTCAGGTCATGTCCAATTTCCCACCTTCCAGCACTCCCAAGTCCTTGTCAGAGCTGCTCTCGATCTGTTCATCCCCCAGCCTGTGCTGATACCAGTGGTTACCCCAACCCAAGTGCAAGACAATGCACACAGCCTTGTTGAACCTCATGAAACTCCTGTGGCCCCACTTCTCCACCTGTCTAGATCCCTCTGGACAGCATTCCATCCCACAAGCATGTTGGCTATATCAGTCAGCTTGGTATCATCTGCAAATGTTCTGAGAGTGCACTCAATCCCACTATGTCATTGATGAAGATAATAAACAGTCCTGGTCCCAGTACAGACCCCCGTAGACATTTGTGACAGACATTTGTCACACATCTCCATTGGGACCTTGAGCCATTGACCATTGGATGCAACCATCCAGCCATTTAATTCCTCATTCAGAATAATCAATCCAGCACAGTAACAAAACTTTGATTTCTGCTAAAGATACTAATGAAAGTCTGATAAATATTTGGGGTTTTTAAATGTACATAGCACATTTCAACTAGTATTTTTTCCTAAGAAAAAAAATTTGTGGATCTTAAGTGAATTTCTGTGTCTACTAAAATCCATCATGACCTAAAATATTTTTTGTTAACCAAGCAGTGTATTATCTGCTTCTCTATATTAAACATTTAGAGTCAGAATTCTTAATTTAATTGTATGGGTGAATTATATGAATGTGTGTCTTTGTATCAGATCTTCATGGTTTACAGAAAGCAAATTTTAAGACGACAGGCTAGTATTAATTATATTCTCCAATAATTACACCATCTTGTTGTGTGTATAATGAAAGTAATTCTTTAAACCATTAATGGTGTTTAGTGTTAAATAATTGTCACATGCTTTTTTTGTTTAAATCAAGTTTAGTGACAGTCATTTCATTCTGACTTGAAATGACGTCCTGGAAATGAAAAGTAAAGAGTACTTCAAAACTTGTCTGTCAATCAAAGTTACTGTTACAATTGTTCATTTTAGAAGTACATAATGATGTGCTGTAACTTAATAGATAGTCACTAAAAGAAATTTGGCGATCTGTTTCTTTACAGAAATTTCCGTCTGAAGGACTTGCAAATGTTGTTCGAAATGTATTTGACTTTGACTCCTACAACAATGAAATGCGTGAAATTTTATACAACACTTTGCACAAATATGGGATACCTATTGGAGCAAAACCGACCAATGTACAGCTGGCCAAGGAGTAAGAATATCATAAGATATATATTAAGAAGACACTTTTCTCATGATCACTTTATAAGTGTGTTATCTTGCTGCTAATTGATTTTAAAACAACCTGAAATTCTCGGAAGTCAATCCTCCACTGGTGCAAATTTATAATCTTCCAAATAAGTTACAACAATATAAATTACTTCATGATCGAGTATTTGCTTATTATTAATATTTAATCTATAACATCCATGTACATATTAATAGCTTGTAAGGTAAACAGGTATATCTTAATAAAGGGAAATACTTGTTTCTTCTCCTGTGTTTTTAATTCAATTGCAATACACTTCTGTCCTCTTACTTACCACCTAAGTCTGCAGAAAAAAAAGTCTTCAGTGGTAGCTGGGTTTTGTCTTTGCTGCTCACAGAGGGCTGTACAAAAGTATTTCTCCTGAATGGAGCAGTGCATGTAAGCTCCAAGAACAACTTTTGTATGTGTCTGTAAATCACTGTTATTCTTTAATTATATTACTACTTGACATATTACACCATATACTTCTTTTGCAGAGGTTAGAATCAAACCAGCTACATTATGTAGTAATGCCCTCCTGTCTTCAAGCCACCCCCCACTCTATGAAGGGGTCTTACCAGAAAGCTGGAGAGATACTTTTTACAAGGGCCTTTATTGACAGAACAAGGGGGAATGGCTTTAAACTGAAAGAGGATATGTTTAGATCAGATATTAGGAAGAAATTCTTTACTGTGAGGGTGGTGAGTTACTGGAACAGGTCACTCAGGGATGCCCCCTCCCTGCAAGCGTTCAAGGCCAATACAAGTGTTGGGCAGGGCTTTGAGCAGCCTGGTCTAGTGGAAGGTGTCCCTTCCCATGGCGGGGGGGGTTGAAACCAGATGGTCATTAAGGTCCTTTACAGCCCAAACTGTTCTATGATTCTGTGAAACAAATGTAATAAATTCTTCCAAAATTCACAGAAAACAGGCTTAAGTAGATCATATTAAAAAACAGTTAGAAAAACTACTCTGTCTTGAGCTCTATTACATAATTTATTTGTGAAGAAACAAATATTTCCCTTTCACGGAGAAAGCTTTATGGATATATAGAAAATTGAGTTTGCCACATAACTATATTTGCTAAGGAGGGACTGATTTTTATGGCATGATGTATTGATAGTGATTGTGGTGCAGGTGAGTGAACACTGGAACAAATTGCCCAAAGAGATTGTGGAGTGTCTCTTACTGGAGATATTCAAGAACCTTTGGTTGGGTGCAACCCTGTGCCACGTGCTCTGAGTGACCCTGCTTGAGCAGGGAGGTTGGAGCAGATGACCTCTGTGGTCCTTTTCAGCCTTACACATTCTGTGGAGTTGTGTGTCCATGTGTAGGTTTCTCCTGCTGCAGCACCACTGTTATCATATCTAATATCCTACATATAATTATTAAAAAAGATTGGCAGAGTAGTGCCTGTTGTGTACCTTTTAATTTTGATGACAGGACTATTACATGCCTGGCGAGCCAGTACTTGAGCAATGACAGTCTTGTCAAATTGACAGAACACTCTTGAAACTCTTGCCATAATTTCTTTGCTAAACGTCACTTGGTAATTTCTATTTTAACCAATTTCAATGTTTGTCATAGTTTTTGAGAAATTTGGTCTTTGTATAATTTTAGAAGTGTTAGATGTGGGAGAGGATTCTTTAGTAATGAGACAATCAGAGGTTTAGGAAACATAACAGAACGATTGCTATAACTGGGGACTGCTCAGTTTAGAAGTGAGAAGATAAAAGAAAAATGTAATTATATTGAATTAAAGATAATCAGCTGATCATTTTGAATTCATCACTGAGGTTTTCTAGGACAGGTTATACCAAGGATGACAGACTTACAAGATCCCCACAAGATGCTCATCAAAAACTTCACTAGACACGCAGCTGTGAGCATCTAATTTATACACTGAAGACCCAGGGGAGGAGCAACTACAGGAGCAGTTCACACACAGCTGATAAAAACAACTTTTTCTTAGATCTCGCTGTGCTGGGCTGAGCACTTGGCTTTGATGATCTGTCCAACCTACCTGTCTTGGTCTCAATCCCTCACTCTCATCCACTACAGCTGGCATTTCAGGTTCTTACCTCTCCATTGTAAGACAACCTTGACTTTGGTAATGAGATTCACTCCTTTGGAGCTTGTAAGCCACAGGTAGATCACCTTGAATTACAGCCACATCTTTCATGTTTAGCCACAGTTGATTCTGTCTTGAGGTTAAAGAACATTGAGATAATCTCTCAAAATCTGTTCCAGCTCATATTGCAATCTCCCATGATAGACACATTGAGGTAATTGGCTATGTGTTGTTTGGACTGCTGCAGAAAAGATATACTGGAGTACTGATCTCTCTATTGTTTTCCATGAATCGGAGAATATGATAATGGTGTTAATCTAGTCCGACCCACTTCCTTCAGAAAAGATGCAGGTTATTCTAAAACCTTATCTCATTTTTTCATGATTCATGCCTGAAGACCTTCAGAGATAAAGTTCTATTACCATGGCAAGTCAGTCTTGTTTCTAAATAGCCTCAGCACTAGAAAGTCACCTCTCAATCTTCCCTGGTTTTAAGGCCCCTGTTTGGATTTATTTTTCTTTTATACTCCTTATCTTCACTTGATGTGTGTCTGTCATTAAGTATTGGGTGTGAAACTGGTCAATTTCATTTTTGCTGGAGCCAAATACAGTAGTATGAGAGAACAGAATAGAAATGTATTGACATTTTAAAAGCCCAGTATGTTTGCATTTCACGCAATATTTAACTCATCTCTGGTTTTCTGAACATAAATCTCCACATCCTTTTTGCAAAACCCTCCATAGCACTTACCCCATCTTCACTTTATGTGATCAACTTTTTTCACACTTACATTTTTCTTACTGTATTGGGTTTTTTCAGATTGGTTTTATGACGTGTCAAGATCACTTTCTGTTTTAAGCTAGTTTTCCTACCTGCTTCTAGGCTCCCACAAGCTGGCAATCTGAAGGTGTGATTTCTAGGTGTGATTTCTGTGTTGTTCCAGTGACAACAGCATATCTTCACAGATGACTTCTGTTCCCGAGTCTTTTTTTGGTAGACTTTAAAGACTTACTAACTATCATAATAAATTGCTCAGCCATTCTATTAAGTAACATGAAAACTGGGATAACAGTCCAAACCAATTCTTCCTGAGGATGTTAGTCATACAACAGTAAAATCGTTGTATAAGAATACAAATCCTGAACAATTAAATTTTGCAATACAGAAGCATTTCCAGGAGATTCTGAGCAGGAAAATTGTTATAGTGAAATGCTGACTCCTTTACACAGGTGCTCTCTGGCATGTCTTGGATCAAAAGATTTGTGAATTCTTATTTTAATAAGCTTTGGAGAAGTCTGTCACCTATTACTGAATCAAAAAGAAAACTTGCATAAATCAGAATTATTTAAATTGCTGTTGTAATTTAAACATAACTGCTGTAAATATAGTAAAAAAAACATGAGACACACAAGCAACACACTAAAAAACAGGGTCTCAATAGAAGAATTATTTAGGTATGTATCCAGCTGAAATTGCTGAAATCCAGGGGAAATTGAACAGATGCTTGCAGTGACCCTTACGGGAATTTTAGATTAAATTCTGGAATTAATATACCTAGTCTTGGAAGGGAAGATTAGATGGTGTATAATGATCATTTGCAGAATGATTCTTGCAATAGTTGTTTTTTCAAGAGAGAAATTAATTTGTTGATACTAATTTATATGTTAGCAAAATTAATATCATGTATTAGACTTATAAACAAATGCTTTACTTGGTCTTTTTGCTTTCTTCAGTTGTCATTTTTTTCCAGGTAGGATAACCATTCTTCAAGGCACTGACATGTTCAGTATTGTCAGGTGTTAAAATACTGTCTGTCTCTCCTGGTACCACCTGTCCACTAGTTTATAATTTTTATCAGTGTTGTATGTAAAGCAGATGGATTGTCTATGATGGTTTGCCAAGACATAGTAGGTAAAACGAATTATTCATGGTACTAACTTATTATCTTTCTTTATGTGTACAATTACATTTTGTTTTTCCAACATCGACATCTGTTATGTCATATTTTTCTAAATTCATGTTAATCTGCCATTTTGGTGCACAGTTCAGACCATCTGCAATTTCTAAGTAAAATAGCATTTAATCCTAATTCTGACATTTATCCTTGATGAAATTGCCATTCTGTATTTTTCCTCCTGTCATTATTCACTTCCAGGTGCTTCCTATAAATTCAATATTTGTTTTGTATGAACTGAGTTTTTTATATGTAATGTAAATAAGTACATTTTAACAGCTTTGTTTTTCTCTTGAGACTGTTCTTTCGTGTGGCTTTTTTTTCCCCTGGGTAATCTGTAGTTATTTATTGGATATGTCTCATAGCGTCTGTTGTCAACCCTGTGTGTTGCAGGGCCAGCTGAGGAAGGGGAATTGTCAGGGAACAGGAGTTTTAACATACAACTCTTCTGAATGTCTACTTCAGAATGTCTACTGAATGTCTTCAAATCAAAATATGTTTGGATAAATTATGGAGAGCTGGTTGGCAAGGAATTTTCCTGATTTCAAGCTGTATCCTACTTAAGTCCAAAAAGGTTACGTGGGATGGAAATCTTTTCAGCTAGATGGAGCACAGGCTGTTACTGGAGGCCTTGAATAATACATTCTGTGCCAGCACTGAGCTGGTTTACAAGATCATATATTAAGCAGCTTTGTTGTATGTCATAGTTCATCTCCACAGCTGTACTAATACGATGTCTGGCAGTGAAGAATTTGCTTTCAGTGGAGCTGCAGTTTTACAAGATTCCTATCCATTTCTAGTATGTTCTCTGAAAGCTAAACAAATAACTTTATAAAGCAGGTTCTGTTGACTTTTTAACACAGTTGTTTGGTGATTTAGGTTTTTTGTTATTTGATCATTTTTTTAAAATACCCTTTAATGAATTTATTTTCTTAAATCAAAAATATGAAATGGAAAGAAATTATGTTCTATAGGTGTCACTTTGAAAAGTTTTCTAGCAGCACAAGAGAATCATGTTTTGACAGATCATTTCCCCTTTGACGGCTGTGCATGCAAAAATTCAGGCTAAACAGTAATTTCTTGTAGAATTGCCCCATCAGCTTAGGTCTTGTGCAATCACTTTTCTGAGCCCTGCAATATATACATTTAATGGGCAGCAGTAATCATGTAGAAAACCGGGATGTAAAATTAAGGGTGGATAAACAGAAAAACAATTTTGAATTTCCTTAAGCAACAAGCTTTGACACATCCATAATCAAAGATCTGATCAAGAATAATTCCTTAGAACTTGCTCTTAAATCTTGGATTTCTTACAAGATTAATGCAGTCTACCTGTAGCTTTTCTGTTCTAGAAACCCTCTCCAACTTTTGACAAAGACAAAAATCATGGGTTGGTCTGTACACCCCAGCTTGGGGAGACCAGTGAAGTTTTAGTACCATTCTTACTCAGCCACTGCACTTTCTATACCTATCAGATCTCTTTGCCTTACAGATTTGTGCCAGTGTTGACATTTCCATGTATTCTATCCGCCTTCTATGTAAATGCTATTTGGTTAATTAATTTGAAGTACAGCCATGTGGCAGGAACATCTAGTGAAGTTTTTACTAGTCTTGTCACTTCACATTCTTTTCAAAATTTGCTTGTTATAATTGTAAGTCCTGGGAAAAGAAGGTAATCTCCTTGCTTTGATGTATATCATATGTATTCACTAGGGGAAGGCAGTTAAGATGCATACACATTTTTAGTGTGGATATGTTGTTCCAGTTGTTCTGCACCCTCACTCCCTCCTGAAAGTCATTCAGGAAGCAGACTGATTTTAAGACCTTAATGCCACCAGCTTCTTCAATACTCTTAGTCTTTCTTAGACCAGATTTACATGAGAGAGCAGTGGGACATCACAGAAAAAAAATTGCCAGGCCCTGGAAGAATGAGATCCCTATTACTCTTGACAAAAAGCTTTGTATTGTGAACTCTGCTTTTTGTATTATTCTGAAATTCAGATCTACGTTTCCCTCCTCTTTGCTGTTTATGATGACTAGCTCTGCTGCCTCAGAGAAACAAAATCATTCAGAAACAGGGAAGAGAACAAAACCTCAAAAATCTAGGAGAAAGTAGAAATCAGTTTTCCTGAGGGAAGAGTGGAACTATTAGAAAAGAAAATCTCCAGAAAGCTGAAAGAGAGTGGAAATGTTTATTTGGGAATGAAATCTGTAATTCTGTTGCTATAAAAAGCAGGGTATTTGGTTAGAGGTGGTTATTAACATATGTTTTATTTCAAATTTTAATAGCTATTCATGATCATTAGTAAAGTTCTTGATTTCTAGGATGTTGTCCATGGGAGTAATGTGTAAGGAATTAAAACTAAAGTCCAAATCCTTGTGAGAGCTGATGTTCCACTGAGCTAATGGGAAATAACTATTGCTGATTATAGGCATATCAGAGATTATGCTACTCAGAGTCATAGAGCAAAAAGAAGTCTCCAGGGTTTTTTTTGCACACAAGATAGCTTGTGGCTCAAGACATAAACAATGCTTTGCCAACAAATCATTTAGAAACCCAAATGGAAGCCTGAAGTAAAATTCTATTTCATAGACATCTAAACTGACATTTAGTCTAGTGACTTGACTGTTTGCCTGTTTTTGTGGTTGCATGAATAAATGTATCTAAGAATTTTGTATATGTTGAAATACTGCATCATGAACATTTTTTCCTAATGGTGTTGAATGTTGTCATTTCCCATGTAAAAACACAGCTCCATGTACTTGGGGGTGTTTTGTTTTGTTTTGTTTTTTTTAATCTGGCTTAATTTCTCTTCTTCATTTGGGAAGAATTTTGGCTATACTAGCTAGGTGTAAGAATGGAAAAATGCAGAATGAAGTGAGGAAAAATGCAGAATTAATCACTCTGCAAGCATTGATATCTATTGATATTTTTAGTCAGGCAACAAATAGGCAATGAAGACTCTCCTGGTTCTTTGACTAAGAGAGAGAGAATTAATGAGACACTCTTTCGTCATTACATGCCCCAATGGCACATTGCTGGCAGCTGGCCATTTATTTATCCGTGAGCACCAATGATCAATAGTATCCCAACCATTTTCTGTTTGCAAAACAGTGTCTTTGGCTGTCTGACTGCCATGGCAGATGGTCCAAACACAGAATGGTGATGGAGGCTGAGTGAATGTCTGTGCCTTCTGGCTTCTGGTTGCTTGAGGTTTAAGATCAATATATCATTAAGAAATGTTAAGACATGTTTCCTGAATGAGTAGCAAAAATTAAGGGATATCTATATTATCCCCTGACTTTTCCCCTAAGTTCTTAGGGGAAAAATAAAATAAAACTAAAATTCTCTAAATTTTATATATAGTCCAAGTGATATTTTAATTTTTTTTTATTTGGAATCCCTTTTTATTCTGAAAATAATATAGAGAAGAAATGAAATAAACCTCTAATATCTAAAAGTGCCACATTGGTTGGTGAGGAGAGGGGAAATAATTGTAACAGTAGGAACAAGCATCATCAGATAGGACAGAAGAGACCAAGCAGATACTTTTAACAAACAGTCTAAGAAAACTTCCTTAAAATAGACTTTGAAGATATTTATAGAAATTGGGAGAAGGAATGTCTTCTATTCTCTTGCCAACTCCTGTAGCTGTGCAATAATGTGCAACAGCATGTAACACAGAATGCTGTTTTGATAGGAGGTCTCTTTAGGAGAGTGGTCCCAAAAAAAAGAAGCCAAAAGTTATGAGTTCGTTAGCTTGAAGGTATCTGTGCCAATTAATGAAGTCAAACTGCTTTCAGTGGCTGTAAATCACTTCAGAGGAAAGAAAGAAAGGAAAATTGCAGTGTCTGTATTTTGCTGTGATGCTACATTGTCACACATCAGCATTTTCTTTTCCTGTATAAATGAGTTTTGCTGTGGTCCACATATTTCTTCCTTAGATAAAAGATACAGAAATGAGGAAATTAGACCAAGGCAAGCAAATGTGGCTTTTGAAGATGTCCCTGTCCTTTCTGTAGATTATACTGGCCAAAAGGCAATGGGATACTCTCATGTCTGTATTCCTTTGCCTTTTTTCATGTGAGCGGTGGTAAAATAAACAGAAATAATTTGCAACTTTCATTGTCTGGCTAATGAGCCACAGTGCTTCTTCTGGTGAATTAGAATGTGATACTGACAGGAGTTCCTTTAAGGGGTGCTGGCACAACCTGATCCAAATAAAGCAAAGAAAGAGATGGTTTGGGTATATGTCACATAATTCAGATTGGAAAACTTTTCATTTTGAGGCCATATTATATACATTGCTTCTTCCTTTATGATACTGCTTAGATTGTGTCTATTAGTAGTCCAGAAGGCTAAAATTTTTGTGATTTAAAATGTAAAAAGGAATGAAATATTGTAGCAAGGAAACACTTTCTACAGAGAGTCTTCAGATATATTTTTTTGGAAAAATGTAGTTGTCTAAATTATTTATTCTGTATCACTTACTGGTTAATAAATGTAAAAATTCATTTGTTCCTACGTTATTTGACAGACTGCCATTACCAGATCATAAGTTTATGGGCTACTGGAAGGTCAATCACCCAGGAAATGCACAAAAGAAAATGCTGTGTCCATCAGAAACTCAAAAAATAGATGTAAAGGTTTGTCTTTTAAATTATTTTTTTATTCATATAATACTGATTTTATGTATTGGGTTGTGATGAATCTAAAATGTGATTAATTTCTTCAGGAAAAAGAGTGTATACAAGGCATGGTCCTCGTCGCTTGTTCTTGGAGTTTTTATGCTGACTAGAATAAATTACCATTTTCGTATACCTAGCCATCACAGTATAAGATGTGCTTGAAAATCAGTAAGCTTGGCCAGAAGGTCTTGAAAAGAAGGATATTGAAAATACCTTATCTGAAAAAACTTTGCAGCTGTCTTGGATGTTCAGGGGTGGCCAGTTAGAGGCCCCAGATCTCAATTTTTGGCTAAGATCAGTGACGGAAAAGAAAGCTGGTTTCTGTTTTGCCTGCAGCTGAAGTCTTACAGGTCTTTGGCACTGGCAACTTTGAATCTGAACTTTGGTACAATTTGATCTGCAGCCAAAGTTTCTAAGTCCTTTTCAGCTCTGAGTTCTTGATTTAACTTCAGTAATTATTACTCCAGTGAATAAGGAAAAACCTGTACTTCTAATGTGGTGCATGGGTGAGATTTAAACTTTTTATAATAAGAAATTGCCATATAATTTCTTTGAAACAGAAATATTCTAGTATTTTCTTTGTATAAACTGTGTTTCATCAGTACATGCTATCTCCTCATGCTACTAAGTGATAATGGTTCCAAACCATGAAAAGACTAAAGAGGAGAGGCGCGAGATTTCTACACTGTAAATGAAATGATAGTGTGACCATTCAGAGAGTTTATAGAAGAAGGCATTTCCTTTTCCCTTTAATTTGTTTAGTAATAAATATAAAATTATTTAGTAGTTTTTTATTGTTAATAGTATTACAGCATTAGGAAGACTCCTGTATTTTCATAAAGAATGGGGAGTGGTATATTTTAGGAAGCCCTCACAGTCATTATTTGTTTTAGGGCCCTGTGTACTTAAATATTCAAGGCTTTCCACTGGAGCGACATGAAGCCAGGTCCATCAGTTTCACAGAAGAACTTGCTTTTTGGACACTGCCTTTAGATGAAATTAACTTAGTTTGCGACGTCACGGTAACAAAAGGTACAGTAAGAAAAGCTACTGACTTTTGTAATGATCTGCAACGTTACAAAGAGGTGAGATGTCCTGGAGATGAGGAAGGACTGGGCTGTTGACTTCCTAAGTGCTTGCCAATAGCCAGTGGCAGAATATAAAAGGGCAATATTTCAAGTGTAGTAACAACACTCCAGTGCATTTACAGTAGTGTATATTTCTGGATATGCTTGCAGTAAGAGTATAGGAATAATACTAGGAATTGTAATGTGAGAATATAGAGTATGGGAGTGAACTATAGGAATAATAACTTACCTTTTTCCACTCTTTTCTTTTTAAATAGTAGGTGAAATACAAAAATAATCCACTGAAATTGGTGCATAATTTCACAGAGTCATTGTGGTCATTGTAAGGATATGCATCCTTTCTCAAACTACGAAAAAGATGTGTAATTAAAGTAGAACACAGCCACAAAATTGCAAGTTTGTTTAATTTGTGTGTTCAACACTGCATTACTTGACAAAAACAATTCTTTAACTTTTCCTCTCTCAATTTAGTTTTAATAGAAATCTTTTAACTTGGAGAATGCTGTGCTTTTTTCCTCTGTGCTCATACTGATTCTTTCTCACTGGACCAAACCTGCATTAGTTACCTCTACAGCTTATGTCCCAGAGGGAATTGCACCACTGGGAATATTTGTAAGTGTTCTTAGGGTTCATCATTAAGCATGTCTTGATGCCTTAAGTTTTAGCTTTTATAATTTTCGGATCCTGTACTGCATTAGGGTATAACTCTGACCTCCATGCAGAGTGCTAGTAAGCTCTCATCACATTTTGGTCAGACAAAACAATCCTTCCAGGCCTGGAACCAAGGTCACCCTCACAGCCTCAGGCCCTGAAAAGTACAGATAAAAGGTTATGGGGAGGAGCAAACTGGGGGAATATGACTTCATTCCCTGAAGTCGTAATTGGACAATTAACCTCTGATATGCAAATAGACAAAGCATATCTGCCCAAAAAACTCGTGGCCATTGTCCATCTTGGGTGTAGCCTCTGCAAAGCTTTTGCATTGCCCAAGGTGTATCTGTTAAAGGCTTTTAATAAATACCTGCTTTATTCTCTAACTCTGTCGATCCTCTGTTCCAAGGCATCAGTCTAAACATTATTATGTATTATATACAGATCTTTAATGATCAATACTGGAATGCTGCTCTTTCTGCTTGCAGTCCAATTTACAGATACATTAGCAGACTTTCATGGAAGTGAAACAGAAATTAGGTAGCTTTTTATTGCTTTCAAGAATTGTCTGAAATTATTCAGGAAGGTGGTTTATGTGAAAAGTTCTGTACAATGTCTGTACAATGTACTATGTTTAATTATTAAATACATGAATTTAAAGGGAGAATAGGATCGAGAAAGAAGAAGAAACAAGATTATAAACCAGCAAAATCAGATGAACATACTAGCAGCTGGCAGACACTGCAGTCATGCCTACACAAATGTGTCTTGGACTACTTGTTTAGAGTCAATAGTGTCGTGGCAAGGTTCTGCCTGTTAACATTTAGTTAATAGCAAGAGATCATTTCTCTTTTATCTCCCTTGTGGGAGTGGTAATTTTTCAGTACTTTTTGCTACATCGTCTGCCAAGTTTATGACATATCTATTTCCAGAAGAGAAATGCACAATGTCAGTAGCCTTTCACTATTTTGTTTTCTTATTTCAGAAGAGGAACATAAAAATGTTCTTTATGTTACTACATGCAATCCTGTTTCCTTGTACTTCATGAATGTTTCTAGTAAGACTGGATACTTTGTGGATCTTTATGACCTCTTCCCAAGAACAGTTGGAAGTGTCTGGCAACCTTTTGTGACTGCAGCACCACTGGGAAATCCACTTAAAGGTCAAGTGGTTCTTCATGAAGAGGAGGTAAAAAAAATTAAATTCCAGCTAAATGCTTAGTCATGAGCAAAGTAGTATCATGAGGGTATGTCACTGGGGACTCCACCTCTATAGACTGGACAGGGCTACCTCCTGCTGAATGTTCTTTTACTGTACTTTTAGCTTGGGAGTTGCCTTCAGCTTTAGTTTTTAAATGGAGATTTTCCTCTTGCACTCTTTAGCTGGACAATGTTCTCTTCTATTCTTGAAGCTGAGTTCTACCTCCTTATCTTCTCTTACTGACAGAGGGAGATTGGGCTTATGATAGAAAGGGGGAGAGTGGGTCAAGTTCAGGAGTCTCAGTCAAACAGCATATGTTTGCAAAGTACAGAGTAAAGTGTTTTATGTGAACTTAAGTTCTGCTTCAATTTTGTCCAGTCTTTTACTTTTCAGCTAGTATATAAAAGAGACATTTTCTGAGTCACCAAGTAAAATGTTGCTTGTATTTGCTCCATATTTGTTTTGTAAATCCTTGTATTTCTTCTTCTGTAACCTGTGAAGTGTTGAGACTAAAATGAAGACTAAGTAAGCCTTGACATCCACAATGCAAATGGAGAACCACTAACAATTTCAGTGTTGGTTTGACTCGAATGCTTTTTTAAAGACAGCTATTGCATACTTTGCACTTTCCTTTACTATCTGTGAGCTGATTGTAACATTTCCAATTCAAAATTTCTTTGCCCAGGAGTGGGAAGAGGCAATAGTATATACCTGCTGTTGCTGTTCATTTTAACATTAAAAATAGTTTTTTTATTAGGCTACCTAGCACTCACTGTGGTTTGACATGGCCAGTAAATCAGACATTACTGTTGGCTTTTTTCCTCCTTTCTTTGAATTTCTTCTGTCAATGTTTCAGTAGGTGAGAGTCTTCAACCTAGAAGAACTTTTACTACATTGAGTTGAGATGTTAATAGTTTTCAGCCATTTGTAGTGTTTCTGCAATGCTGTTGTTCCAGGAACATTTGTCAAGTGTTGCTGCCACTTTCTAGTGTCAGATGCTGCTGTTAAGTTCAGTGCCTTATGAGAAACACAATTTTTCTGCCTTTGGTAGAGCTGCCTATGCAGGTGCAGCTGCCTGTTGGATACTGTCCAATGCAAACTGGAAACAATATGATTCTGAGGTTACCTGCTTGTTGAACAGATATAGAAATACCATTTGGGCTATTTTGAGGTGCACATAGCACATTTTTTTGGTTCTAAATAATTCTTGGCTTCCTTTGGAGAAGTTGATGCAGGAAACTAAAACAGATGGCAGTCTGTCTTCTATCTAAGAATGTTTATTTAGAACGTCTCACACTTTTTAATATAAAACCAGCAATATTCTTTGCATTCCAAATCTCCAAAATTCCTACCATTTTGTTTTTTAACCAAATCGCAGTAGCGTCTGGTGTCAGAAATGAAGGTTCTTCCATGAAGCTTTAGGTAGTTATCTCAGAGTCTGGTTTTGGCTGTCCTCATGGAATATACCTTTTAGTGATGGTATGATAGATACATTTTTCAGACTCTGAAATAAAATCTGTGACATGGAGAGACTGTGGTAATTCAGTGTCCCTTTCCAGATTACTTCAGTCATGCTATAACCTCATGTTTTTTCTCTAACAAAGCTTCAATATTGCCAGTTTCAGACTTGCCTTTCTTGGCAAGTGCTACAGGTGAATACATCCTGTCTGTAGATAAGCCTGTTTTACACTGGAAAATAATACAGAATTAAAATATTCTGAATGTTTTGCATTATCTTAGAACTTCTTACATATTTTTGCCATTAAGGCGGACGTTATTCGCTGTTCATGAAAATATGTTTCATTTAATTACAAACTTGTTTGCAAAAAGTCCTATTCTTAGGACACCAATCAAAAGTAATTTTAGACTTCTTGAGAATTTAAGCAAGCAACTTAGAAAACAAAAAAAGAAGGAAGATTATTCTCTTGTATATTACATGCTCATGTCCATGGACTACATTGGTAATTTATTTGGGATTGGTTCTTAAGTGAGGCATTAAAACAAAGGTTAGACAAGTGCTGCTGTTGTAGTCTTCACAGCCACTGCTATCCTTCCTTATGTTGGGGTTCAAGTGTTAGGATCTCTAGCTCCCACTGAATCACAAGAGGGATTCTCAAGCAATGTAATTTTTCTACAGAGAGCTTAGGTTTTATTCCTAACTCTTCCCACAGTGGAGCCACGGAAAAATCATGTACTCTGTGCACCTGTGAAATAAGGTGGATGTTACTGTGTATGAAATTTAATCCATTATTATTGATGTTAGCAGGTAAGCATATGGCCTAAGATAATCATCCAA
This sequence comes from Ploceus nigricollis, assembly GCA_013399945.1. Taxonomy (NCBI): domain Eukaryota; kingdom Metazoa; phylum Chordata; class Aves; order Passeriformes; family Ploceidae; genus Ploceus; species Ploceus nigricollis. The sequence goes on from VXBC01007275.1 coordinate 755,998, forward strand.
GTACCTTCTGTATTTGCTGTGAGAACAGAGGTGACCTGAAGAGCATCTCATCTCAGCTAAAGTAGAACATATGTAATTGCCCTCTGGAAGTTCCTCTCTCTTTCCACTGGCTACAGAAAGAGGCTTGACATGTAGTCAAGGTGCCTACATTTTAGGTGTACTAAGATCATGGGCAGGCATAAGCTCAGAACTTGCAGCATTCAAGAAAAGTAGATTAGTGGCACATCTGCATTTTGAGCAAGGCTACCAGAGTTAGCTAGTTGTGTCAGGGTGCATCAAACAAAACAAGAAAAACAAATAAGATAAATAACATTTTATGCTTTAGAGATTCATCTGTGTTTAGTTGCAAAAAGACAGAGAAGTATTAACAATATTTGTAAAAAAAATAATTTGCATCTATTAAGTAGCCATTTCACAGCTGCTATTTCATAATAATCAATGTCATCCATTAATTAGACAATACCAAAAGCAGCTTTTTCAATTTTTTTCTTTTAATAAAAGTCTTTGTAGATAATTGTTTCTGACTAAGTTACAAAAAGGAACAATTTTAAATGGACGATAACCTTATTGGAAAAGATGAAATGATGATATTGTGGCTCTTCAAATAAGCTTGTGGGTTTTATCTTGTTCCCAGGTGACATCCATCTAGATTCAGTAGAGCCCTCCAGTGAAATAAAATGAAAAATCACCATTTCTTTTAAATACAAATTTACTGAAAGTAAACACCTCAGGGATTTGACTTAATGGCAGAAGTGGGAGATTTATCTGATTTTAAGCCGCATTTACATCTTCTTGGAAGAAAGGGTAGATGATTTTGTTCCTCATGGTGGCTATTGGTCTCAGTGAGTGCAAGCTGTTTTGACTCTATCTTTTTGTTCAGACTAAATACATAGACTTTGAAAGGACTCTGCAGAAATCTCAAGTAACTTCTTTGAAAGATGGGAATTGTATTCATCTTTTCAAAGCAGCAATGCCTCTGCCATCTGTCCTCCCCACAAGTACTTCAGGGCCTACTCTTATTTCCCGCTAAATCTTGGTGCTTTCTGTATGCGCTTTTCTTTCTGCATCTCTCACATCTACTGCTCAGAAGGAGAACAATTACAGACAGAAAAGATTTCTGATAACTTTCGTGCATGATTTTATGTGGGGTTGTAGGAGCAAACTGCACATGGAGAATTGATTTGCGCATAAATTAACAGCACACTTCCAGGATTTTTAACAAGCACTTTACTGTGTTGAAAGGCTACAACTGGACAAACAGAGTAACCTACAGGCTACCTCAGGGAGCACAACAAGCTTTGTTCAGGCAGTGTCCTGCTGGCATCCTTTAAGTCTACTTTTATCTTTCTTGGTCAGGAAGTGGGGTGGGGGGGAAGGAAATGCTTTTCCCTGTCCCACGTGCTGCTGCAGTTCTGTCAGAGCTCTCTGAAAACAAGGGAGCGAGAGAGTCTGTGGCACAGAAACTGACACAGAGATCCACCTCACTCACCACATGTAGGAGATGGCAACCATTTTTTAAAGGACTTCTTTTAACAGTTTGTGATCTGGCCTGAAGCACAAATGAGGATTTGAATATGGAAGTACCAGTAACATAGTAATAGTAACTTCTGTAACTTCTAGTCCCCAGGATATTCTGATGTATGTCTTCAGAACAAAGGGTGTGTTTTCTTATTTTCTTCAAAAACTAGTTCTTTTTTTTAATATTATATAAGACTTTCCTTTTCTGTGAGTACACTTTATAGTAAAGTCTGCTTATGTAGAAAAGTGTGCACCTTCTGTAGAATGGGAGAAGGCTCATTTTCCATAAGCATAAAGCTTATACCACTACTTGTTGTTCTCAGTTCACTGAAATCTCGAATACAGTCTGCCAAATAATCTGAAAGACACCACTTGCATTAATTAGAACACCAGTAATCTACTTGCAAACATTTCCCTACCTCTGAAGATGTGATGGTTTGAGCCCCAAGCCATAAATTTTTGCACAGACTTTTTCCAGTTGCACCTGATGAACAGTGTGTTAATGTTTGTATCTGTTGCTATTATTTACAGTGTCAGGGTTGTTATGTTTCTATCACTCAAGGGATCCTTGAGTAGCTTTAATAGAAAAGGCGGGACAGGAGGCAAGAGGATGTCTGATTACCCTGCCAAGCTCAGGATCAGCCTCAGTCTGAAGCAGACTGTGTATGCAAGCTTGCTTGCTGAGGACATGAGCATTGAGGGCAGAACAGATCAAAACTGACAGTCAGTTTGGGGAGAAGAATACAAGATTGTTAAACTGAGTTATTTGCACTGTACCACTCTGAAACTTCCCCAAGCTCTCCCCTCTGTCTGCAAAACCATAAGGAACAACTTCCCATACCAGCAAAATGAAGTCACAGCCCCGTTTGGTTTAAGAACTTGTTAGAGGAAAATGCTGGCTAAAATAAAAACAGCAGTAAGGAAAGGGAAACTTTGCAGTAACTAAAAATAAAGGCACACCACTTCACAAGATTGGTTATTGCATGTGTCCAGAGTTTGGAATTCCAGACACTGGGGTCGGGAGGTCGCCCAAAGGTTACTTTTCTCCCAGTCAAGAACAAACAGAGCGGAATTGCACACCAACGTCTTCTCCCAGCCCACTTGAAGAGTTGCCAGAGCTGCTCTTGGATGTGTTCACAAGTGACGCAAAAATCTATTCTTAAACACAGACAGAATATACATCAGTCACTTAGCACAGAAGGAAACCATTAACATCAAAAGGGGTGGAGTAGAGAAGCTTTTTATACTACCAACTGCTCTCATCAATTTAACACTAAGTAGAAGAATGTAATTGATTCGTATGTGTTCTTTATCTCACGTGGAAGGCTAATGCTGTTTCAGAATTGTATAAATGAAATATGGCAGAAAACCAAAATCCAAAGCAAATGTACTATTTTTTTTTCCTGAATCACATTTCTATAATTTTGGTTTGTAATACATAAGCAAGCTTCTTTTTTTAGAAATATTGAACTTGAACTGAAATTCCCAAATGATCCAAATAACATGATAATATTTTAAATGCTTTACCATATTTAGCTTCAAATTACTGTCATTATTAAAGTTAACTCTCACAAATATTTCTAGTGAAAGTATGAAGAGTACCCAAAGAGAACAAAACTGCTGTGACTCAGATTGTTCATATTTGTTTTATTTAGGGGAATTCATGGGAATTTATGTTTTACTTCCTTAACGTCTATTGTGCGTTATTGCACATGTTGTACGTAGGCAGTTTACTTTTAGTAAGTCCTTGCAGAACCTAATGTCCTTGCAGAAGTGAATGTTTCCTTGAATGGCAAACAAAAAATTGAACCCAAGGCTTAATTAACTTATTCCTTTGTACCTTTTGAATTTCATTTGATGCAGTTAAGGTTGACCCTGAGTGACTATTGTCTTGAATTCCTAGTTAAACACATTAGGAGCAGCTACAGTGCTTTGCAAAAAGAAATGTTTAAAAAGCCCCCATCATTTGATAGCATGTGTTGACCCTTGGGCATCATGTAACAAATGAGAAATCTGAACAAGTTCAAAATTTAGCACACCATTTTTTCATGTGATGGAGATTTGCACCATCCCATCTGCTTCTGGTCTCCATCCTTTTGAGTCATCCCGCTGTCCTCCAACGGCTGTCCTACCTCTGACACTATAAGCTGTCAGAGAGTACATGTCACAGAAGGATTATCACACCCTGGGATATTTAATATCCGCAGGCTCCACAGTATCAGAAGTATGAACTTGGAGAGAAAGTACTAAGCCATTTCTTCTTTCACCAGTTTGTCACCTTCAGTGGGACTTAAGCAATAGGTACAACAGAAAAATGGTAAGAAAACATAAAAACTGAAATGAGGTATTTTAGTGACTTGACAGAACTAATTGGTATGTCTCTTATTTGTAGCTGCGTCTTAGACATGTAAGCCATACTAATCCAGTTCCTAGATGTTATGCAGAAGTGAATGTGAGATGTACAGATAAAGTGCTGTGGAAAAACTGTAGTATCATTCCAACCCTTGCATGTACTTAACCTCTTCAGTTTCTCTACGAACTTTGAAATAAACCAAGAAAACCCAGCTTACGTTTTGCAACAGAATCTAAATCATCTTTTCAAAATGTCATAAGTGGCTCAAATTGCAAAAGTGCTTGAGATAGATTTGTTGTAGTCTCTTAAACAAGCTTGAGATGTACATGGATCTGCTTTTCATTTACAGAGCCATGTTGTGTTGTTGCTGGATACAAGCAATGGTGCCCTTCACCGACTTTTGGTCTCACCAGATGCTCAAGACTCTCCTAAGAGAACATCTTGGTGGAGCAAGGAAGAGAAGGTGAGGAATAGCACCTGCCCCTGTTATACTAATTTTTTTTAAAGCAAATGTCAGTATTGGTAAAACAGGATCATTAAGTTTTTCCTGGTTTTACAGCCCAAGCATTTATTTAATTGTTTACTCTTATGTATGTTTAAATGTCTTACACATAAAATAGCATTGTTATGGAATATTGATATAAAAAATATAAATAAATTTTCTGCAGATATGTGTCTTTAAAATATCCCTTTTTAGGGCTAGAACTGGAAATAATGAAACATTTTGTTACAATGAATTATGTCCAAAATAATGAACACAGTTATGGTACAATTTATGACTAGGAATAAGGCAAGCTAGATAGCATTTTGAGAGGTAATTAAGCTGTGGATTCTTCTAAATAAAGGAAAAAAAATAGTACAGTTTCAGAGGAGTCAGGGAAACTCACTGGGACAAATTTAACAAGCACTGATTGTCCTATGATGTATGTTTATACAGAGCAACTACAAAATGTGCCGAGAGTTTTCGCACAAAAACTGGCTGGTGTTCTACAAAGAAACAGGGTGAGAGTAAATTATATCCTTGTATTAAAATGATTTAAATCAGATCTCCTTGTGTATATCCCTATCTGATTATTCTTTTCTTGGCTTCCAATTTTATAGAAACCACCTTATTGTACTGGATGTATTGGAGGGTCAAACTCACACCATCTCACTTCCAATCAGTCTGAAATCTGTTTTCCTCGTGGCTGAAGACCGGTGGCTCTTGGTGGAAAATGAAACAAATAAGTTAGTTCAGCCTAGTTTTCTTGATGGCATTATTTCTTGTTTGTGTCACATTTGTGTTCAGAAGTTTCACTCCTGGTCTCAAACTTGTTTTTTTCTGTTTGTGAAACTGGCTGGACTTAAAAAGTGGGCATGTAAGATGCAGATTTGCTGTGGTGAAAATGCAAGTAGACTTTTAGAGCAGGAAATGAAGAGGATATTCCAACCTCTGAAAGTCTAAACTAGCTTTGATCATATGTGTGTTAATATTAATTTTACTGAGGTGATACTGATTTTTAGAAATGAGAATGTTGGTGGACCTACCTCTGGAAATACAGACATGTAGTCCAGAGTTAGGGCCTGCTTCCTTTACTTTCATGGTCACATGAAAGAAATGTTACTCTGCTGTCTCATTTTTATAAATGCACAGCAAATGAAAACCAGTTACCAGAAGACAAATCTGCCATTTGCTGGCCTACCCTCTCCTATCTCACAGATGTTTGGGAAATTATATTTAGTTTTAGCAAAACGTGTTGATAACCTTGTGTATATAAATGCAGAATGTTTTCACTGTTTCAGAAGATAGAAGTCCTTGTTTAGAGTGACAAGTTTAATCAGGTATTATTCTAAATGTGTACCTTTTACAGGAAATTTCTTTTAACCAAGCATGCCCATATGGAAGCTCAAGGCAGTGAGGTTTGCCAGCTGCATGCATTGAGTGAAGAGCCAGCTGACATGGGATTTGGCTTAACAACAGGTACTGAATGCAGGCTTGGCTAGTTCCATTTTTCTTGGTTCTTTTTGTCATTTCTGTTTGCAGCTGCACAAAGAAGACTCTTTAAAGGTCTGAGTAACTATCTCTCCTATTCTGTTTTTGCCCCCTTATCATGTTTGGTTAATAATAACAGCTTTTCTCAAGGCATGGCACATTCCATGCTCAAACTTCAAGTGGTTTGAATAAAGCATTTTTGTTTCATTCGAGCATTCAAGACCCTCAGTCATGGACTTTCAGCAAACAGAAAAGCATGTAGAATGGAAAAGGAAGAAAGATGACTAGGCAGGAATTAGAACAGGAATAGAAGGGAACAAATATACTAATGATTCCAGGCTGTAGACTGTTGCAGGTCTGCTACTCAGATGAGGTAGAAAACATTTCCCAACCCTTAGAAAAAGACAAACCACCTACTGTTAAAACAGACCAAAAGTCACAGTTTCTGTAGTTCTGTTGATAGTATGCAGGAGGCCATTGGGGCCATCACATTTGTGTTAAAAGATATGGGGAATTTGATCAGTAAAATTCCCAGATGCTGCTAGCATTGAGGGATGTCTTAGTTACACAGTAAGTCAGAAATGTACAGTGGTCATCATTCTGCCTGGTAAGATCTGTCTATCTTCAAATCTGATAACATTTTCAATCCTGAACATTTGATCACGGTGCACAAAATCTTTAGTGTACTTGGTTTAATAAGACTGGAAGTACATGTGCATCCCACCTAACAGTTCATAGGTTTTGGTCATTATATATCAGAGAGACAGAGGAAACAAACAGAGAAACCACTTTATATCTCGTAAAGAAGGAACAAGTTTTGTTCTGGTTCTTGTGACTAGCATAAATAAGAAAAATGAGATTAACACAGTGTAAACATGGTACGAACAAATGTTATTGACAAATAAAAGGGCTTCATTTATATAAACAGCAACCAGGTGAATTCCAAAAACTAACCATAGCCTAAATATCCAGAATCCTTTTTAACTCTTGTACAGTTTACTCTACCAACTTATCAAGCGCTATCAGAGCACAGTAGTTTCCTTCCTCTTACTACCTTATTTAGAAACCATTCTGGAGTATCATTCCTCAGATGGATAGAAATGTTATTATAATTTCCAGTCTCAAACTATTTGTGGGCAGTTTATTGCTGCATGCTTTCTGTGCTATTTTTATCCTTTGTTATCTTGTTTCTTCTCTTCCAATCTGAAATGTTATAGTATCCCCTGTCCACCTTTTTCCAAATCATCCAGCGAACCCCAAATGTAACATCTTCAGCCTGTTCTTGTTCTTTGAGGCAGAATCTGTGGCAGGAGAACTAGAAAAAGGTAGACCAGTGTGGGTTTAATGCTGACCCAGATCATTTGTCCTTTGAGGGAGGAAAGATTTTCTCCCACTGCCAGGTAAACAAGACAGTCTTGTGCCCACTGAAGTGGAAACAGTGCAGTTCTAAACATAACAGATTCTGTTGGACTGTGTTGGTAATTTGAGGCAAAGTTAAGGGCTCTCACAGATGTACAGAGTAAAATTCAGTTTTTCTTAGCTTAAAGACAAAGAAAACCAGGCCAATATTTAACAGAAATGCATTACAAATAACATTAGTTAAATTACAAAGACAGCAAGAGAGTCACCAAGAAATGTCACATTGACACTTACCTGTGCAAACCTATGTTTTGCCTCCTGGTGCATTTGCATTATAACAATTTTCAATGAGATCGCGTGGTGTTTTGTTCTATTCCATAGGCTTCCTGCCTTATTTGTACAGTAGAGGGAAAAATTAAGTGGTATAAGCAACCATAAAGCTAGTATTTCCTGATTTTAAGTACTTGACTTTACAAAAATAGGATTATTTCCTTCTCCTCTGTGTTATAGTATAATCACGTCTTCTGCTTTTTAGTAATTTTATGCTCAAAGTAATAGCCAATGTTCAGTGCTCAGCACTCCTACAGGTAATATCATTTCCTATTGCACATCTGGATTTAATGACTTCCATTTTGTTTAATTTTCCTGTTTAGTGTCAGAACTGTGTGTGCCTCATGCAGTTTCAACTGACCAGCTATCTTCAGAAAACCTCAGTGCAGCTGTGGGACAAAAGATCAGCTCCCCCAACAGGATCTTCTCAGATGAGCATAATTATGCTACCATTGTCGTTGGTTTCCCAGACCTCTTGGTAAATACTCGGCATTATTGTACAATGAAATAATATCGTCTCGTTTATTCTGTAACCCATTAAGTACCTGTTTACCAAATGATTTGGAAAAAGAAGGTAATGACAGCAAGGGACAAACTCATGTAGTGTACACCATTTGTTATGGTAGTCTAATCTAGAGGGATGTAGGAGGTTTTTTACGTAATAAGAAATGGGACAATACAGTGTCTAGCACAGACAAAATACATTTTCAGTAAGCTCTGAACAGTGCTGGCTAGAGTAATATTTTTTAAATCATGTGTTTTTACAGTTTTTTTAATTAAGCATAACCTCTGAGAAAAAGGATAGCAATATAGTTTTGAACTGTTCAGTGTGAACTTCTTCCCAGTGTGCAGCAGGTAGCAAGACTAGATCAAGGAAAAAGAAAAAACCAATACAGAAAATTATAGCAAAACTATAAAGCCCCTTCACTACTGAATAATGTAGTTAAGTGTAAATACTACATGTAAGTGTGCTCATTGCCATGACACAGTTAGAAAAGGACTAGAAAAGAAAGTGAAACTTAGCAGTCTAATGACTAGGGCTGTTGCAAGGAGTAAAGGTAAACACAGGGAAAATACAAGCAGTGTGTTTAATTCTTTGGACTTTTTTTTTATATTTGCCACCTAATGGTACCTTAAAAGGGTAGTGATTATGGAATGAATAATTGTATGTCATGTTTATTTGATGAATTGGGGCAAATTAGCAAATGTAACTGTTAACAGACATGAATTTTAGGAAAGCCAAATGACAGAAGAAAGTTCTTTGCAATCCAAAATTATTCAAAAATATGTTTTTGTCAATAAGACAGTCCTTGCAATTAGCTTTTGAGTTTTCCTTGGTTTGGTTTTATTTTATCAGATGGTTTATTCAAGCTTTTCATATTACTTACAGATGTGAGTTTATTGCTGGAAAAGGGAGGAGATCTAGAGCAGGGAGTACTAAAGAAGCTGCACACTTCCATACTAACACACCAGTGCTGGTGGTGAAGCATTTTTGGCTCTGTCTGATTTAGAATGAGGTACCATCTTTCCTCATACATAGTTTTAGATATCCATGTGAATTTCAAAGACGGAGTGCTAAGGGTGGATGTAGGAGTGATGGAGCAAAAGTTCAGATTCAGTGTTTAGTGCTGGTGGTGTAGGTGTTTAGTATGAACAAGGTATCTGAGCTCTTATTTGTAATAGCAGTGCTCAGTTGACCAAACACTGACACCTTCAAGATGATTTTTTCGCCAGACTCTTTCAACCGTAGTGGGAGATGAAGCCACTGGCTTTCATGTAGAGACCTACACTTAAATTTCTGAACCTGGAGCTAAGTCCCAGCCTTATTGCTTATCTTTGAATTTATTACTGGAACATCTATTTGCATCTCTCTATATTAATGGAAACCTAACAGTTTTTTACATAGTTTGATTCCAAATCAGGTTATTTCAATGATTTCTGTTCCTGGTTCAATTTTTAAAAAAATTCTATTCCACTTCAGGTCTTCAGAGTATCTTGATGCCTAAAACTCATGTAGACGGTTTGTTGATTTTCACCCCATAGGAATTTTTGATGACAAAATAATCCAGGTCATTCCTTGTCACGTGGTAGCAAAAGAAGTAACCACAATAACCACATTTGATTTGAAATTAATTAAGAAGTGTAACTTACCAAGAAGTGTTTGTTCTTAGATTTAATAGTAGTAATGTTTTCTTCAGTAGACACCTTCTCTTTTGCAGTCTCCCAGTGAAGTGTATAGCTGGAAGAGAAACTCCTCTCTGAGTCACAAATGTGCTTCTCCTTCTGATCCACTTTATTATGGAGCACAGAGGAAAACAGGAGCTGCAAAACAAACCAATTGTGTTACTTTATTGGCTTCTAATCAAATAGTCCGAATTTTAGCACCCGGAGATGTGCCTCTGAAAGACATTTACCCAAAAGGTAAGAGGTTCATATGCTTGTGCTGCAACACACTTGTTTTTTGTTTCATAATCTGCTATCACTCATTAATTTTTCTAGAATGTTCTTAAACAGTCACAGAGCAAGCATTTGAGAAGGAAGGAGTTTAGTGGCACTTAGTTTGAAAATTAATTTGAATCTTATTAGCATGCTGAACTATACTTCTGAGAAATTAACAGGGTGTCTACACTGTGGGTATCTCAGTAGATGGGATTTTCCTCTGTCTGCAGAGGAAACCCAGTAATAGAAGATGATCATTCCAGTTCAGCAATTGGCCTTTGCCAGTATTTCTAGCTTCTGCTCAGCATCACGCAAAGATGGAGTGATGAACTTGTTGTATGACTAACTCAGAATTCTGTCCCCAGCAGGGACATTTTTGGGAATGCATGTGAGCCTGTCCACTTCTTTGTCTTTCTCTTTATACTTTCTCAATATTTGCACTTGTTTTGCTAGGGATGTTGCAGAGGATATCCCTGCCTCACTCAGACTTTAAATTTCCTTTCATGGACCTGTTGTCGACAAGTTTATCTGGTGCCTCTTTGAACCTGTGCATCTCCACACCAAACTCACAAGTTCATGGTTTTTTTGTGATCAACTGATCTCTTACCAGGTTTTAAGGTGCCCCTTAGTCTAGCATTGCAGGCTTCTGTGAGTAACAGTTCTGCAGTCACCTTAACCATTACCTTCATGACTTGGCAAACTTCAGCCACTCCAGCCTTCTCTCCAAACTGAAGAGACCCAGACTATTTAGTTCTTCTCCTGTCCAAGAGAATGTTGCATGAACAACATTCACATGCAGCAAAACCATCCTGCCTTCTGACACTAATAAAGCAGGTGTAGACTACAGATCTTCAGACATTTTTGTGCTGCCATGCCAAGCTTTCTTTTATCATTATAACTTTAGCTTCTTTGGCCAATAACTGAAAATACACCAATTAGTGCTAAATAACAGCATTTTTAAGTTTTGCATTAATTGCCTTTAGAAATCTCCGAAGTTTACTATCAAAAGAGAAAATGCCCAAAATATTTTTGTATGGTAGAATGGTTTATTTCATCAGCACAAGAAGCTATTCCTGATTTAGTCCCTGTGTCCCTATTCTGACCCAGAATAAACATTTTATTCCAAATTAACTCAAACAGAATGATTGATCTAATCTGCCTGTTGTCATTTAACACAGATCAACTTCCCTATGTAGAGAAAACCTTTTATTTATTACCAAGAGGATAAAACATTTACTTGAGTAAAGAAGCCAAGTCAAGGATATCAACAAGGTAGAAAAGTGAAGTTACCTTCGTTTGTAACTGAAGGAAAGATTGCCTCTTAAAAAGATTCAACTTAATAAAATTAGTTGAAGTTAGAATCTTGGAACTAATTATACAACTTCAGGCTGTAATCTTCCCATACTTTATAAACTGCAGAAGGGTCAGACTGGGTCACTTCTTTTCAGGCCTTCACAGAAAAAAAAAATCTGAATCTGAAGTAGATGTTTTAGAAGGTAAATCTTCTGAGCTTTTGTTAAAATTAGTTTACTAATTCGGGAGTGAGGGAAGTATCTTCCCTCAGTGCTTCCAAATGATACCTAAATTGAGATCTTGACTGCTATTTCTAAAAGTCTTTAGCTGCTGTGCTATATAACACCTTGTATTGCTAGGTTATTTTAATTAAAAAGCAGGGGACATTCTTCATGAATCCAGGATACCAGTAACCTGAGCATATTATCGGTCTGAGAATTGGCTTCTGTCTGACCAAGAGTTTAATTTTTTTTCTCAGCTGTGATGAAATATATTTATGAATAGGGATTGATAGCTTTAAATAGAAAATTGTGTGAGGTTTGCACAGTGCTGTATGGCCATTTAAGTTGAAAGATTTCATGCCTTGAAGATTGTTATCATTGATTTTTTTTTCTGAATGATGTTTTAATTTATGAATTATAAAGACTAATTTTAACTGAATCGTATTTAATACAGCCTTACTGATTCAGTTAAATAGGACCTGAGCAAGACTCTAAGGTTTTCTGTTCCATAGCCTTTTTCAGGAGTTTTTAAAGACATTTCCCTTTATCAGTTAATGACTGGATGTTCTAGTGGAGGAGGGAAATCCTGTGGTGACCTGTGCTACTCAGCATGTCATGAAAGAAATTGAAAAATTAATTAACACTGAGGTAACAGTGCTGATGATAGCGGTTATTATTCATGGTAGGAAGGATTTACCAGGAGAATTATGAGAAGGACTACAATTCTGAATGCAATTGAAATAACAGGTGAAATTCAGTATAGATGAATATGTGGAGGAAGAAAAAATCCTAATTCTACATCAAAAAAGATGGGGATGATGAGAACATCTTACAAGCATTATTTTGCTGTCATGATAGATGATTTCATTAAGATAGCAATTCAAACTCAGTAGAAATTGAAAAAAAGCAAATAAAATGTTAAGAATTGCTAGGGAAGTAACAGAAAAAAGCAGAAAATCTCTTTGTGCTGTTGTACAAATCCACGTGTCCTTAACACTGTTCAGGTTTTGTCCTCCATCTCAAGGTGGGAGAAGGCTGAATTGGGATAAGTTCAGAAAAAGACAACAAGGATGAACAAGATTGCATTGGCCAATCCTCCAACATGTGAAGACAAGATCAGGAAAGGGACATATGGTAGAGCTCTACAAAAACATGTGTGGCATGGAGATGTGGAAAAAACCAACAATTTTGCGCTCAGTACCAGAGTTAGGGAGCCGCTAATGAAGCTATTAGGAACTTCATCAAAACAAACAAGATACATTTCTTCACAAGAGTACTAACCTGTGAAACCACTTCCCAAAGGATGTTGTGAATGTTTCTTCCAAAAGAAAACTGGACAAATTCCTGGAAACTAAATACACAGGTATAAAAACATAGCACATTCAGTTTAAGAAGCCCCTAGATTGGAACTGGTTGATGGCTTGAGGAAAATACCATGTGCACTTGTCTGTTCTTACACATTTCAAGCACCTAACTACTCTTAGAGATAGGATACTAGATCAGAGGAACCTAGTATTGCGCTTGTTATGGCACAAATCAGAAATATTTCCAAGTGAAAAAGGGAAGACAGGAAAAGAGAAGCATGTGTATTTTTGTTCACTTGGAAGGTGAAATAATAAGGTAGTAGCCCTTATGATGCCCATTTGAGATTCTGTTTTTGCAACCCTCTTTGCTGGACTGTTGTTTCTTTTGAAGTTTGCCTCTCAGTTTCAGTAATTGACGGAGTACTTGATTGAATATTTGATTGAAGCAGCTACCAATTGCTGCTTAACAGTCTCGGTCCCTTGAAATTCAGTGCTGCTTATTCCTAATTGTGCTCCATTGTTTCTGTATTGGAAACCTGTAGTTACTTACCTATGAAAGTTGTATCCTTCCCTGGGAGATGGTAAAGTGAAGCAAAGGCATCCTGCTACGTGAAATCAAGTGTGTGTCAGTCCCTTGAAGTTCTTGCACTGTTGTCTTCTGTTGCCTTTGAGAAGTTGTTTTATATTTTTGATTTTGTTTCCATATTTATCAGATTTTCTTTCTCATGTTCTTGGACAACCGGTCAGTTCTGGCATACAGCCTTCCATTTCTATTAATAATTCAAAGTACTCAGCCAAACTCTAGCATACTCCAATATGTATTAGTGAATCTGTTCCAGGAGCAATAAGCAAAGAAATATTTGTCTGTATGTTTTATTGGAACTGTAAACCAAATGATAGTTATTTTTGAAAAGAAATTATAACAAGTAATAATTTCCCCAAAGACTGCCAAATAGATGTATGGACACAAAATATAAACTCAGAAAAGAGATCATGGCAAAATCCAGCAAAGAAGAATTAATGTTTATTCTAAAAACAAGACTGTAAAGACACGGGACTACTTGAGATCAAATATTTACTTGGATTCTCAGCACTTTCTATAGATGAACATAAAATAACAGCCTATTACTGAGTGTGTATCTCTGTGAGTGTGACAGTAACTGGAACATGTAGTGTAACACAATGTTACCAAAATAGCCTTGACACATCATCTGGTCCACCAGTTTATATAGGGACAAGATGGCATGTGTAGTCTCTTCTTAACTGAGGTTTGTCAAACAATTGGCCTATTGCATTGCTTCATTCTCCTTGTATAAGAAAAGCTTTTCATGGTATTCATCTTTTCTTTCTCTAAACAAAACTGAATACTGCATGTCACCTTCACTCACTCAGGATAATATTGCCCTCTTTATAATGATCTTCTCAATAAGATTGGATGTGTTTTTTAAAAAAAAACTTTTGTTTAGACAAGAAAAAAAATCCTTGCATTTATCCTTATAACCCATCTGTTCTGACCACTTTGTCATCCTCAGGACTATTTCATGTCACAAAACCACGGAATGGGTAAGGTTGGAAGGAACCACTTGAAGTCATCTGATCCAATCTCCCTGTTCAGCACGGTCCTCTAGAGTATGTTACTCAGGACTGGGTCAAAACAGTTCCTCTCCAGGGAAGGAAACTTTACAATCTCTCTGGGCATCCAGTTCCAGTGCTCGGTCACCATCACAGTAAAGAAGTTTTTCTCATGTTCAGGTGCAACTTTCTGTGCATCAGTTTCTCACTGTTACCTCTTGTCCTATTGCTTGGCACAACAGAGCAGAGCCTGGTCCATCCTCTAACACCCTCCCTTTAGACATTGATGAGGTCCCTTCTCAGTTTTCTTTTCTTGAGGCTGAGCAGGCCTCAGTCCCTCAGCCTCTCCTCATAAGAGAGTTGCTTCAGTCTCCTTATCATCTTCGTAGCCCTCCACTGGACCTGCTCCAGGAGCTCCATGTCTCCCTTGTACTGAGGAGCCCAGATCCGAACATTATGTCTGTTTTCCTTAAGGTTTGATGTCTGTGACTGTGCATAGCTGTTCTTCTCCGTCAGACTTTGGCAAAAGAAGAACAAACTGCACTTGTTCATGTCTAATGTTCATGTTTCATCATCAAGATTCTTGACTGCAGTTCTGGGGCCTAGCCAGCAGTTCTTGTGTAGCATTTAAACATTTGATAGCCTTTTTGTCAGCTTCCTACTCCGCAATCCTTTGTCTTTTTATTGTCTTTAATTTGTTTGATTTGTGTTCTTTTTCTAATTTATTAACTTAATTTTTAATTCTTATCTCACAGTTCTACCCTTTCTGGTTCAGTATCTGCCCTTGTTCTAGATCTTCATCAGAATTTTTAATGTGTATCTTATTCTTCGTTACTAATGAAAGAGAGAAAGCACATTTTAAAACAGTAACAAAATCTAGGGGAAACCAAAAGCGGCCTTTAGCCCACAAACCTGCATTTTTCCAGACATTTTTCCCCTGTTCCTGATGTGTTTGATATTCCCATTTTTATGAGGATGAGTAAAGTCAATAGATGTGCTGCTGTAGGCATGTATACTATAGATATATAAATACATTGGACATGCATGAGGTGCTGCTGTGAGTTATTCTGTGTGCTCCTTTGAGTATTAAATCTCCTTAAGCTGGAGATGGTCTTCTGGATGGAGATGCATGTTGGTCTTTTCTGTGTGTGCTCTATGCAAGCATCAACACTTCTGCAAGTAAGGTCGGACGCCTTCATTTCAAGGAGGTGAAAGATACATTGTTTCGGAGGAAAATCTAGACTTGCTTTCATCTTGCGACAATGACATTTTATATCCATACTTGGCACTGTGATTCAGGCATGTGGTTTCTTTTCTAAAAAACTGCCTCAATTTACTCCACGCAGGTGAAAGTCAGCTCCTAACTGGAAGCCACTTCTGAGGCCGGGCACAGTGTACTTACTCAAAAGTTGGCAAAAGCCAGTTTAGGTACACAAACACAAATTTATTTCTGAGGGAAGGACCATATATTAGCTGTATTCATTAAACTGTCCATAAACAGACTATTTAATACATGATAGTCTAGGGCCTGTAAGTAATAAAACCTTTGCATACTGAGAATCTGCCTCCAAAAAGAGTGGTTCAATTTCAGGGAACAGTGTTTAGGTTAGTATTATTGAGAAGTTTTCAAGTGGAAGTCGTAAACACAATGTTTTGAAATGTTCCTCAATATGCTATTAAAGTCAGATGTACAACTGACATTATCTTCAGTGACAGATCAAAGCAGCGAGGTAGGGACTGCAGTAATGCTTAAATAGTGCTTTTGTGAGCAGAGTGATATTTGTGAATAATTTTGACATTCACTGTAATAATACATTGTTCTTTTGCAACTGTGACTGTCTGATTACTCACTATCGTAATAATACAACAATTCCTTATTTGCAAGTTATATTCCTGTATTGAATATGAAAGCTTATCATTTTCTGACAGGTACTGTATAATAAAATGTTTAAATTTAATCTGCTAAATGCAAATGTAATAACCAGTTAATCATGCAGCTGGAAAATAACATGTTTGTTTGTTTTCAGATGTCACTCCTCCACCAGCTGCTGGATACTTGGAAGTAACAGATCTTAATTCAAAGAAAATCAAATACATTGCAATTCCTAGGTAACTGATTTTATTGGTTAGAGCACTGTCACCTTAGAAGAAGAGCAAAGAGAATTTAGTGTCTATTATTACTTCAGGATAAGCAAATATTTCTTTTGATGTGGAAAGTAATACTAATTCATACCTAGTGTAAAATTCTACAAACATTGCAGTGTATTTTTGTCAACATTATTTATCATTTTTTACTAGGTAATGCTGATGAAAATGTAGAAATTAATTAGTAAATATGAAAGGTAGCTTTATCTTCTGATTTTCATTCCCTTTGTTCCTTCCCACTCTTCCATCCACTTTATTCTCAACCCTCTTTCATTATGGTTTGCAGTCGTTATTTTCTTTTCCTTTTTCCCTGTCTTTAGGATCTGAGAAAAACAGGCAAAATGATCCACTGCTAGGTGTTAGGAAACTGGGAATCAAGTTCTGGTCCAATATAAAGTTTACTTTGAAAATAGCTTGAGCTTTTCTGTGGTTCTTCCTTTGGAAAGTATACATTCCACATATCTTGCGTGATACACAAGTATCTTGTATGATAAATTAAAATAGCCAGATTCTATGGCTTCTGTTTAGTTTTAACATCTGTGTCTCACAACTGTGGAGAGTATTTGCAAATGTTTTATTTTATAAAGATATATTTTGGTCCCAAATTGTCATTTTCTACTGTAATAATAAGCATTTTTGTTTTAAATGGCACTCTCTCCACTTCGCATATTTAAATAGCACATGTATGAAACTTACACATGAAGAATTTTTTTTTTTTATTCTATTCACTTAATGTTGATTTTGACAGTATTTAATCTCATTTAGATTCATCCTGGTTAATTAATAATCTGGGGAAAATTTTAATTAATAGAGAATTATTTTTGCACTGTTCACCATTTATAAT
This sequence comes from Ploceus nigricollis, assembly GCA_013399945.1. Lineage (NCBI taxonomy): Eukaryota > Metazoa > Chordata > Aves > Passeriformes > Ploceidae > Ploceus > Ploceus nigricollis. The sequence goes on from VXBC01007275.1 coordinate 773,348, forward strand.
TGGTCCATTGGTGTACATCTTAGACAGTCATTCAAAAATGAAAGACATTACCATAAAAATAGTAAGGAATCACTTTATTTTTCACTAGGATTTTATAGGAAATAACAGAAATTACAAAGCTATTTTTCAACACTAGGACCCTTAAGCTTGCATTAGGGTTTAAGCTGTGTATGGCAGATCTGAGCAGAAGGCCAGGTTTAAAAATGTACTCCAGCAAGAACTGACGAGTAAAGTAAGTTTTCATCATAAAAGTATGAATAGTTCTCTGTTAAAATCTAACAACCTTTCTTCCTTCTGGCAAAGTTAGCCCAGTCAAATGCTGAAATAACTTTCAGCTGAGTTAGTACATGGTGGTTTCAGTAATAGGTAGAATCCTGTGTGTTGCCTCTTCTTATATTTTTGAAAATTGTTAATTTTGCCATTAGTGCAGGTTACCAAGTCATTTATGCATGTAATTAACAGTACTGAAAAATGTATAGATTCTTCCCTGCATTGTCTAAATTTCCCTTCATATTATGTTCTTTTAATTACTTATTATGTTCCCTTATTAGTATGTACTTATTATTACTTATGTACTGTCTTTAAGCAGTAGATTTTTGTCAGAAAGCTGACTGTTTAAAAAAGTGCTACAATTCTCTGTACATAAAGCTGTTAAATTGTCATTGCTAAATGAGTATTTAAATCTTAATATTTTATTAAAGCACTAGAGAAAGGTATTACTCTAAGTTGATGGAAGTGTATTTTCCTCAGTGCTCAGATCATGTTCTCTCTATTTCTATTTTAGTTTAATATTTTTCAGTAGCATCTTTTACAATTTTTTATATTTTTAATAGTTTTTTTTCTAAAGATGGACTACTTTTAGATAGATGAGATACATCAGTGTATCTAAACTACAGCAGTGGTTTTGGCAACATGTTGCCTTTCAGCCTGGGCTTTTATACTGCTTCTTACACAGTCAGGTGTCTTTTGGTTATGTCCAGTTTCAATAGGTGGAAAGTTTCGGACAAAATAGTGGGTCCACGGGGCTGAGTTACAGTCTCTCATGAAATGAGGATGTAATTTCATTTAATTGTCGCCTTAACTGCAGAAATAGTCATCCCCCTTTTAATTGCAGCTTCAAAAAAAAATCACATTAATTCATGTTTTTCAGGTCACAGTCTCTCTCTCCATATACATCTTGGCTCTCTAAGATCTCAGATGCTGATGCCTTGCTGGCACCACTGGGCAAAGTGGGCTTGGTTACTGTGGACATGGGAGGAGGCGTGAGGCTTTGGGAGACTGGGCTGGAAAGTCTCCAGCAGTCACTGCAGGATTGGAGGAACATGATTGGCCAAGAAGATGGTCGTCCTGTGCAGGTAGGACTTCACAAAGCTGAACTGGAAAACATAACAAAATAAGCTATGGATAGGTTTTCAGCTGGGAAAGGAATTGAGGGGAGAGGCGTGTTGAAAAGCGTTATGAAGTAGAAGTGCACCTGAGAAAAAATTTCAGAGATTTCTTCCCTTAACAAAAGAGGCACAGTAGCTTAATTTGAAAACATTTTGTAACTCCTGTAATTATGGTTACTGACAGACTCTTTGTCTTACAGTGTTTGTACTTTTGCCAAGTTCCATTGCAATTAAATGCAAATAAATTCTTTATCTCCTACTGTTTTTTAACTGTAACTTTCAAAATGTAGAATAACGAAATTAATTTTTAAGAAAATTATGTACTTTTCCAGAGTTCAAATTCTTAGGAAAAAAATATTGGGGTTTTACTTTGAAAAATAAACTTGAAACCTAGGTGAAAAATGCCTTGAATTGATAGCTGAGCCTTTGGCTAATCTTGATAATTTTCCCAGCTGAGCAGAGTTGCAAGGATCTCCATACAGCCATATCTCATGTGGAATGTTTAGGGAGATGCTGCAAATATACAGCATATACGTGTATGGTGTGTGTGCATGTATGTATGTATGTATTCATGAGTGTTAATGTACTGGCTAACATGTGTGATCACCATTGCAACACAGAGGGAACATTCAGGACTGTTCAGTTGCATCTTTAATTAGAATGGGGAAACAGAATGAGTCTATTCTTAATTGGCTCTCTCTCTGGTTTTGGTTGGGGTTTTTTGTGAGATATATTAGGCCAAAACGTCTTTTACTTTCTTTTCCCACTCTTAGCTCCCTTTCTACAAGATGTTCTGTGGTTGCAGAGACTTGGGCAAGAACTGATGTGTTCTTTTTATTGGACTTCAGCAAATGCCATTCATAAAAGTCATGAGAAAAGGAAACTGTTACCCAGTAGCATCTTTGTGCTCAACACTCGTGGCTTTGCCAGTGCCATGTTCATTGCCAGTGCAGTAGCACTAGCACCATCTTATGGTCATATATAGTTGGTTTACACCAGCCCAGGGAGTTTGACTAGTTTTAATTGTTTTTTCCTTTTTTCTTTTTTTTTTTTAATAACTTGTTATTTTATTCAACGATATATTGTCAATAATAGCCAACAAATTACTAGACAATACTGGCTTGGAAAGTACACTCCATAGGAAAATTTAAGTCCTTTAACTAGAAATCTCAAGTAGCTATTTTAAAGAAGGCTAAGAAGTTTTTCCACAAAGTAGTTTTCAAAAACTGCTGTAGAATTCCTCTCCACTGACAGCCTGACTCACTACTAGGCACACTCCAGGGTACAGCCTCCTTAGAATATCTTTCTTTTTTCCTGTGTCAAGCCAGTGGTTTGTCAGAACTGAAATAACATGCTTTTTAGTTGCCACATTATATCACAGTACAAGCTGCCTTGTACTGGGCAAATTAATTCAGCTACCCAGCCAGCTCCATTAACTAGCCCCTGGGTTAACTGACAGGAACTCCAACCAATTATGTTTCTTCCTAAACTGCAAGCATATCACTGGTCCAGGATTTGGGGGTCATAAAAGATGAGACCAGTGAGCTATCAGAGCGGGTTTTTCAAATGCCCTTTATAAAGAAGGGCTGAAGAATAAACTCTCTCTGTTGCCTCATGAACATTGGGTGAGTGGTTCTCTTTGTCTCTGACCCACTCCCCCCCGCATTCCCACTCTTTGATTTGTGCTAAAGGACTGGAACAAAGCCTCCTATGTGATCTTCTGACTTCTATGATTATCACTAACTTCTGTTTCCCTGCTTTACTTTTTTGCTTTGCTTTGAATGGAAAGATAACAAGACCTAAGAAGCTTTGTTTGCAAAGGCATTGCAGAGCAATAAGAAATAAATTAGGTGTTTTATTTTATGTAATCTCCAATAAGATAATAGATATGTAGTTGCTGTGTAAACTCTTGTACTTTGCTAATTGGAAATGAAGGCCTTCACCTTTCCTACTCAATTTCTCAATAGGCCTAAACATAAAAGCAGTACTTTATTAAGGCATTCATTTCTGGAAATGAAAGGATCCTATTACCTTAAAAACATATTCATGCATCTTCCTTGTGTAATTGAGCATAGGAAGACCATGTCTCTTGATGGAGAGACAGTTACTTCGCTAAGAATGCTGCAGCTAAATATTTCCTGATACCTATTTTGCAAAATTGCGCATATTTTGCGGCCATATATTGATCTGATCATTCAAGTGTATGAAAATTACCTCCTTTTGTGTATTGTTCGTGCACATGCTCGTGTTAAGTAACTTCGAGTCTAATGAGGTTTCTCTAGTTCTTTGACTAAACCCATCATTCCCAATCATCCTGTCGCAGAAACTCACTTTAAGAGAATTGTCAGTGTTCCACATATCACCCACCCACGTCCAATCTCCCCTTCCTTTGAAACTGCCATTGTTGCATCCCACAAAACTGCTACATGCTTAGCAAAGCTTATTATCACTTCGTGGTGACGTTCTTAGACCAATCCAAGACCTATCTATGTGGCTGGGAACCACTGATCTGCAGAAAACACACATGAATTCGTTGAATCTTCCTGACCCTTTAGAGAAAAAAGAATTAGAGGACTTTCAATATAAATATAGTTTCAAAGAATTGGAATAAAATCTTCAACCAGACTCCAGTTGGAGCTAGTAGTACCATCTTCTAGGGCTGCATTTTTGCTTTCACAAACATGTGAAGCTCTGAGAAGGAGGCTGAATATACATAAGCAATGAAACAGAGGAAAACAAACAGCTGTTCCATTTGTAATCAGTAATTAGGCTCCCTTGATATAATTTGTGGCAATCTTCATAACAGTCAACATTTGTTTTGTATTGTTGACATACTCAGCAGAGTTCAAACTGCTGAAGTCTTGAGGCTACCAAATTAGTTTATCAAAATATGGTATGTGTTTACATAAGCCTGCATTTATACAGGCAGGTCAGAATTTTTTCTCATTTATTATAAGTTTTAAACTCAAAATAATACTACAGTATTCTGAAATGATTAAATTGGAGTGTCTAAAATACAACATCTAAACAAAATACTGTGTTTTTTAAAGCTGTGAGCTCTACTCCAGTTTGATGTGTCTGACAAAAAGGTCATTTCATTATCAAATACCTGACGAGAATTTGAAGGACAATTTATTTTTAAAATCTTGCCCTTAAAGTTTCATGGCAATAGGCAGACATTGATAAACTTGTATTTCTTTTTCCATCCAAGGGTTATTGATGGAAATTAAATAGAACAGCACTGATTGCATTCTGATATAGTTTGGATATTGTCTTTCAGTAAGCATTATTTAGTGGTATGTCTCATTTAGATGAAGTACAATGTATAGATAAAAAAATTAAAAGGTGCATCATTTATAGGTATTTTAATAGATGTTAAGGCATTTATCTGTGACTATTAGCAAAAACATTTAGTTCTGTATTCACTCCACTTAATGTTCTCCTCCTGTAGAACATTGTCCAAAATGTTTCATGCTGCGTACTCAGTATGCCATTGTTTTCAGAAGTCCCAGGACATATCGAAACCTGTAGAGTGCATAAAAATATACTTAGTCAAAGATTGCAAGAGCTTTGCCATCTAGTTTATACTAATATGTATCTTAACTCAAAATCAGATTCACAACATTTTTTTAAATCCAGGTGTAGTCTTGGTCTAGGTCACCATGCAAAGTGACATCCTGAAGCTGAGGATAGTCTCCTGTCATTTCAGATTGTCCAAATAAGTGATCTGATTGATTAAAAAAAAATAATAATTCTTGTAAACTAAGATTTTTAGGAGTTTATTTGGGTGGGGGATTTTTTTGTGTCTGTTGTTTAATGTATTTGTGGAACTTGCAGTAGTTGTATCATCTCCTACATGCATGAGATGGGTTTTTGAAATTGCAGTAGTGCCCTCTGTTTGTGGCTGTATATAAAGGCCTAATGAGTTAAGTAGTTGTGATTGTAACTATTTTGATTTCCTATGGACTGATCTGTCGTTTTCAGTGTAGGAAGACTTCCTCATAAGCATTCAGGTATGTAGCTGGAAATAAATTCATACTTACATCTAAGTGAATAGTTAGCAAGAAAAAAAAGAGAGACGTCTTTCCATTTTCCCGTCTTTCTGCTGTTCTAAAATGGGGTCACAATTTCCTGGTACATCCCAGATCTTAAAGGTCAAGGCCTGCTTGTTTTTCAGTACACTTCTTCTTCAAGGATGGATATTGCTTATGTCTCTGGCCTGTGACAGAGCCCCACTCTAACATAAGTGTTCTGTGTAATGTGTGGTTTTCCTCAGAAACTTAAAAAGTTGTAACGTTTGACTCAGGTTATGTCTCCTATAACTATAGGAAACTAAGGTGAGTTTCCTAGATGATTCAGGTTCACCCAATATGATGTCAAGACCACATAGTGTAGGACTGAGCAGAGCAAAGATATAGTATGTATGAATTGAGTGGGCACTAGCTGTTTAAAAATAGATAAAGAACATTTACCCGTGAGCAAGTGCATGTGCTGTGTACAACCTGAATAATACAGCACCTACATCATCCCACCTTCTAGTCTGAAAACTGATGGGCAACACTCAGCTTAAAAAATGATGTACCTCTCTGTAGGTGTGTCATTCCAAAGGAAATGTGCAAGAGAGACACTGACACCGTAGTATGAGACCAGGCCCTTCCAAAGAAAAGGATCAGCCTGGAAACATTTTCTCCCATTTTTTCCTCACTTTGCTTTTGTGACTTCACCTAATGTAAGGGTTGAACAGGAGTCAAAGTTGAGTACACTCCTGAAGTATTCATAATGCCAAAAATCTCACATTTCCTGTTAAAGTTAAAAGAAGCCAAATCACATGTAATTAGGTGAGGGGTGTGCAAATGTACCTGAGTGTGTGTGTCTTATGTATTCGCACACAGGTACGTGTATATTTTTGCACACACAAATACACACACGTGCTCACTTTTTTCCCCAGTTGTCATACCTAGACATTGGTTCTCTTGAATTAGAATTACCTGAAGAGATCATCATAACTTTACAGGCCAGTCCCAGAGGGACTGTATTTCTTAATGAGCAAGAATTGAAAGTCGATTCGGATAATGATCATCTTATTGCCTTCCTTGAATAGTCTCATTTATTCCATTTGTATTCCATGCAGCTAATCATGTAGAACTCTGCATGAAGTATTCATGAATAAGTGAATTCATATTCTTTTATTTTATTGAATGCATCCTTTTTTTCTCTTGTTATTTTCTGAAGCTGTACTTTAAAGTTAAGGTTAATGTGAGTTCACCTGATGAAATTTAATTTTTAGGTTGGATGTTTATCTAAAGAATAATTAATTCAAGAGTTTCAGTGATTCCAACTTGCTTATATTTACTGCTCAGAATCTATTTTAATCTATACTGATATTTTGGGGGTTTTCTTCCTTTATAAAAAGTGACATTGTACTTTATAACATAACAAAAATCCAGCCTTTTCCTGATGTTAAAACTGAGCTGGGCAAAGCTGCAGTTCTTGAATTGAGACAAAAGCACGACCTTTAGCAAGAGTGGCCAGTTCTTCTCCCCACCACCCTCCCATTCTCTATTTCTACTTTGCACCAGGCAATCTTCCTGACCACATGAGGGCATCAGTGGGCTAATAACAGTGATTTCCCTCAGCTTTTAAATACTGTCTGTGCAAACCCCATAAATTATGAGAAATACATGCAGTGCAGATTTCTTGCAAGTTTGGAATAAGCATATGATGGCATTCTGCAGACCTGCACAGGATCCTGAAAATCTTGAAATACTGCAGATTGCAGTTATTTAGTCAATAGGTAGAATCCAAGATACAGTTTGATAGCACTTCCAGTTCTGAGATCCATGAGCCCCAAATCCACAGTTTAGTTCTGTGACCTCTTCCCGGGACACATAATTTATTTAGCTGAGGACTAGCAGCTGCGTACCAGCCCTTGAATGAAGGCATCTAAGTATGGGGAAGCATGAGTCTGGAAAGCTGTGAACTCACAGAGCTTAATAAATGCATATCTCTAAAAGTATCTGTGGGATAAAGTAACTCAGATAAAGATCACTGGCTCTCTGTCAGACACCTTTTCTATAAATTTCCTCAGCTTGAGTGAGGCCCTTGTTAGAAGCGCAGTACAAACACGTCTAAAATACATTCTCTTTCCTAAGGAGATCTTCCAGTCTAATTGGAGCAGACAGACGGAGCAGGAGGGAAATAACCCTAACTTTCTATTAGAGCAGTCTGATGCAGCACAAAGTTCCCTTTCTTTCTCTGACTTTCCTGTGGAAGCCCAAAGTCCTCATGGGAGAAAATGTTATTTCCTCAACACACCGTCTTGAAGATCTCAAAAAGTCTGCAGCAGTGCACATTGCTGACATAAAGGCTGGAGCTCCTAACACCAGTGAAATCCTGCTGTCCCAGCAAGACAAATGCATACTAATAAGTATGCCTTCATGTAAGTGGTTCCCTGATTAGTGAAAGGACAAACATAGGGAAAATTTAAATAATCTGATATGTTACACTAATGCCAATTATAAGAGGCTTTCCTTTAGAAAAGAAAACAATGTAGTAAATACTAAATAACTTCTGCCGCTGCTTCTTAAGGACAGCATTGACAAGGTCCTAGGTATACAGAAAATCAGGCTTTTCTCCTTCCACATGTAATTTTTTTCAACTTTCATTTTACCCTGTGGTCTTCAGTTTGGTCTATTCCAAACTGACATAACGTGTTCACTTATCCCATCTTTCTAGCTTGTCTAGGAGGTGTGTAGTAGTCATGATAAATAACCAAGCTAGATGTCATCTGTCTCCTCTGATAATATTTTGTCGTGGATTAGAATACTAAAAAATGACGACCTCACATCTTATAGTTGAATAGAACTGACTAGGGAATTTTAAATAATGACAGAGGAAAATGGACTTTACATACATGTTTACATAACAGAGCATCCATTAAATGAATAGATGTATTATGTTATCCTATTACTTTATTTAGTTTTCCAGCTTTTAAGCCACACACTGTATATTTGTGAGCAAAATACTCTAATGCGTCTGCTGTGCAGAGTTTCTGAGCTGGTTCTTCAAGTGACAGCATTTAGTTCAAAAAAGAGCCCACTGCAGAATTTTGTATAGTGGTTTGGTTTTTTTAGTTGGTGTATATAAACTTAATTTGTAAGCCAAATGCAGCTTTTTATAAGTTTCACTCCAAATCTCCACTTCTTCCCCATCCAGATGCACTTTTCTAAAATGCCGTCAAAGTTTGATGATGCTTTCAACAATTCTGGTACTCAAGACAAAAGCTTAATGCCTGCATGGATGTTAAATGCTACTTTTAGAATTAAATATTCACCCAAGTCAGATGATGCATGAAGCTTTATTAGTTCAGTTTGAACTCTTGAAAAGTTTTACAGACAAGATAGAAAATCAAAATGAAGTCAAATGAAAAAAAGAAAACATATTTAAAGTTTTGTACTGCAGTGTGATAAATGTTTTTTTTTCATTTCAGGATACAAGTGAAGAAACAGGATGTATTTCACACATTTTTATTGTCTTATCTAAGATTAAATAGCTTTTCTGTGGAAAAATTCCTGGTGGACTCGATTTTGTACTGTTGTGAACAGAAATTATGCTATTAATTTCTAGTACATAGAAAAAAGCTGTACATGATACAGTACAAGATACATAAGATACAGTACATAAAATAGAAGCCATTAGAGGAGGTTTTGCCTGTTTATGCCTTTCTCTCACTAGTTTGTGTAAGTAGATTATAAAAGTTTTCTTTCTCTCTTCAGTAGAATCAGTTTTACGGTAGAGTGTAAAACCACAGGCAGGTTAGCCTGTGATCTGCCTGATGTCGAACTTGTTTGCTCTTTGAGAATGAAATGCATATATTCATGCTGCTGATAAAGATTGTGTTAGAGGAAGGTATGTTCTTGTGACCTGTAAAATGCAGCCTAGGATAATATTGAGGGTTTAAGGGTGGAGAAGCTCGGGAATAAAAGAAAACAATTCTTTTGTTTCAGGGAAGCATCAGTCTTTTGCACATCTGCAGAAGTACATTCTGCATTCCATGGAATACATTTCCTAATCCTTTGTGCCACTGTGGGATGGATTGCTTAATGCATTTTTCACATGGAGTACAGTTGTGTTTTGTTACAGTCAAAGTCAATCTTTTTTCATAATAATGTATGAGAGTGAAAGCAGATTTTGTACTGATTTTGATAATGATATTACCATCTCCCAAATCACCCATAAGGCAAAAATCTACAACATTTCCCTTCTTTTCCTGCAATATTCTACTGATACATGCTCAATCTTTGTCTACAGCATTAATGAGGACAGTGAGTTAAGATACTTTATAGTGTTTCTAGTGGGTTTACATTCATATAACTAATATTTTTCAACAATAATTTAGTGCCTTTCATGGAAAGTAACCCATTTCCTTCATTGACTATAAACTGCCCTGTTTAATATGTTTTATGTTAATGAAAAGGCAAAATATCAAATTAACTCTTTCCTTATGCATCTCAGATATTATTATGATAAGAGCAGATATCTTCTAATTGGATCTTGGAAGAGTTCTTTCCCTTATAATAAAAAAGTAAATTAAGAATGGGATCTTGCCAGCCTACATCTGCTTACTTTCCAGGACAGTCTAATCATGCAACAAATTAAGCTAATGCACACCTTCTTAATTTACATTGAACTAAGCACCTGAATCGTACGAATTGTATTCTGCCTCAAATCTTTGTGCACACATTCTTTTCTGTTTTCTTCTGATCAACAGTGAGAAACAACCAATAATGCAGTATTATTACTAATAGTAGAATAAGTGCTTGTGAAAGCAATATTTGGGCACCCTAGAATTTTCTTTTTAAAGATTTTCCTCTATAAATATTCTTTACAGCTGTAAATACTGCAGCTGTGTCCCTGTTTGCTTGTATAATTTGTACACATTTATTCAGTTGTGACACATGAAATCATGCTGGTTGCATCTTCAGTAAGTGTGTTCCATGTGGAATGATCCACTGAATGCTTAAAAGGGCTTAGTAGAGAGGTTGATTCCTTGTCACCACATGCAACAAGGAGGAATTCCATTTATTTCTATTATGAAGATGTAAAAGCCTGTAAGGAATGCCCAGGACTGCTTAAACATTCCCAAAAGGATAAGAAATACTTGGTTTGGGGAGGTTGGAAGAATGGAAATATAGACTATTTTTCAAAGTAAAAATTTCATCTCTTTACACCTGCAGGATGTTAGCCTGGAACCAAAGTGGTTTTTTCTGGTTCTTCCACCTTTTTGTACCTGGAGTTAAGATAAGCATTGTGTTTTATGTGAGAGGATTAGATATGAGTTCAGCCTGTCAGGGCCAGAGATAATTAAAACTAAGAGGTGAAAGGTCTCTTCCCCTGTACATGAGGCAGCTCGCCCCCATCGGAAACCAGAGTTTCTTTGCCATTCCTGAGGCAGAAACTTGCTTTTGTTGCTGTGAGCCCCACAAAGGAGCTTTTTGGCAAGCAGTCCTGAATGGGAGGCACTGACACCTCCTGCACCCTTCAGGAATTTTAATGAAGTTAACCCTGTCAGGATACAAAAGTAAGCTGCTGTATTAAAAGACCATCCACTCTCTAGCCAATTTGCAGTGTTGCAGTGTCAGTTACAGGGCAGGATGGCAGGAATATCTACAACCAAAAAAATAATTTGCATCCCAGTTGCATCCCAGTCAGCATTAAGGAAAAAGCCCTTCACATTTTACTGGAAGCTGTCACTTGTTGATTATTTTTCTGTTCAAAGCTAGAAATATTTTCAAGCTTGTCTGACTTCTGCTTACAAATTCTAAAATATATTTCCTAACCTGTAACCATGAGTTCTCTATCTGCCAGCAGTTAAGTCTGAGTACATGTTCTGTCCCTTGTTTTAGAGAGCCAGCTTTTTACACAACTGTAATGGAGGTTTGAACAATGAAAGCTGTTGGCTCAATCTCTTGCATAAACCTGCCAGGAATAAATAAAATTTCAAGTGGGACAAGACAGGAGGAGATGAAATTTCCTCTCTTTCCCTGTCTCCACAATAAATACAACTTGAAGAATTTTTGTCTTAAGTTAGTTGTAGCAGACTTGAAGAGTGAGGAGCTGATGTATGACTTAAAATACTTGGGGGAATGTTGTTAATAATCTGAAACATGAATGACTGAATAATAGATCTACTGAAATGTTCATTTCAGTTGACTTTACTAAATGTCTTTTACTCATTATACTGGATATTATTATAAACATGTTAATAATAGAGCTATTAATGTTCATTCAGTGCAGATGTACTTTGAATAGTACTTGCTAAGGTACAGAAGTGCACAGTTGTGCTGCTTGGGACTCTCTTTAAGTGGTGAATCTTCTTTTTAAAGATTTTTTTTTTCTCCTCAGTTTTGCTGCAATGTGGGATTAAGATTACTGGATGCTAAAATGTCATTCAGGTCACCTGCACAAAATCAGCTGAAGCTAAATTTGATAATGCTTTTGGTCAGTTTTACTCAGAGAGCCAGAGAGATTTTTTTTGCAATGTATTAGAAGCAAATTAATTCAGAAATCAAAAGGGAAGTACTGTATTGTGAAAATAATTCATATGTTAGAATGAAATATGGATGTGTACGGGGCATCAATAATTTTAATAATAGAGTGCAGCATCCATCTTCATAATTCCCACGCTTTTATTGTGGGTTATTTTCTAATGGGTTCATGCAAGCTCTTTTCTTCCCATAGCTGTGACAGTGTCTTGTAGTAGTGGCAATGCACAGTATATCTGGGTCAGCTGTGTGATCCTCAATACAGCCTCTGTCTCTTACTGAGGGATTGTAAAAGTGTCAAAAGTATGCCAGTGCATCCTTACTCCCCAGGGGTTGATGTTATTAAATTAGATTATTTCACATACGAATTCAATAGAATTCAATCCCACATTCACTTAACTGGCATGAATATGGTTCTAGATCCACTTCCAAAATAGTTAAGATTTGTTTAGTATACAATATGCCATAGTTCGTCTGACCAGCTGAAGTCTAGACAAAACTACCAGCCTTTGACTCATCTTTGCAGTGGCCACTATTACAGATTGGTATGTGTTTAATGGCTGTTTGGCATAAATATGGCACAGATGTGAAACACCTGGTTTCACTGTGGTGTTGAGCGTGGTAAATCATGTAACAGACTTCTTTCAGCCTCTTTATCTTCTTCATGAAGGATGATAAGATCACTTCGTTTCCAAACTGAGTATGTTTGTATCAGTTTTCCCTATGCAGTTTGCTCTTAGAATCCCAGTGTTGTCAGGAAAAAGGAAAAAAAAAAGTGTAGCCATGTAAAAACATTTTGTCATATATTCATATCTTTTAGAAGGAACTGATCTGGAGCAAGTTGTTCAGATGCCATGTATCTCTCACTGAAAGTAAAAGCAGTGTTTTGTTCTATTCCTGCCTGGCTGCCCATACTGTCAGGAGTTAATGGGTGTATAAGAGGCAGGACCAGAAAATTAAGTCAAAGAATTAACAAGTTGTGCTGTTTGTTGTTGTTTCATAATTTCCCTTTTTCTTAAGCACTCCTTTCATACCATTGCCTCTTAAGAAAAGCACATTCCTTTGGCATCCTTCTGACCTGAACTGTTCTTATTCTTCTCACGCAAAATTTTTGTTTTATTGAATTTGGAAGACCTACAGAGCCTGCATCACAAAGTCCTTATGAATGTACCCATTACCTATTGCTATGAGTGCCTGAGAATATAGAAAGAAAATGAGGGAACAAAAGCATTTGAAACCAGAGACTAAGATCATTGATGATTACTGACAATTAGGACTCTACAGAGAATAAAATAAGAATTGTGTATTCCAGGAGAGGATGGTAGTTGTGCTACTTGTGTGATAGAGACTTTGAAAAAAAACCTTCCCAAACAGGGAGTGGAAAAGTGGGAGCTTTCACACTCTGATTGTGAATCACCAATATATATAAACAAGTTTAGATAATTTACAATGGAAGTATGTGTGCCTTGAATGTTTTGGAAATAGTGGTTCTTTTGGAAATCAAAAGGAACTTTCAGAAGGAAAAATTCAGTTTTTCCAGCTATTCTTCTCTGACCTGTGCCTCATAGCTGGAGCTCAAGGCTGCAAGACTGAATTTGTGTGTTGTTTCACAAAGCCATAATATGCACACCAGGCAGTATGGAATCTGCACAATGATGCAGTAATGAATAGTGCCTTTCAGTGCATATATAGCTAGGAAGAGCACATATTTCTCTCAAGAAGGGGTGATTAATCAAAACTTTTTGAAAGGAAAAATGTTCCTAGAAGTCTTGCAATTAGATTCAAATGGAAAATATTCAGGAGGGTACAGGTCAACTTTTAAGCAAGGAAATCATTTATATATTTAAAAAATACCCATCATAACAGTAATAGAAAACTCATTGTAGAAATTACAGTGAGACAAGCTTGGCAAAGCAAGTGTGGATTTTAGGTTTGCTTGATTCCTTTCTCTGCTTTTAGTACTTGTTTTTCTTGTCTTCCTTCTCACTCTAGACAAACTGGGTATTTCCTGCTGAGTGTTCTTCAGTTCCTCAGGTTCTTAATCCATCCAGTTTTGTATTCTGCCCCTAAAATCTCCCTTTCCAATAGTTTCTAATGTCAAGAATTCCTCCAGTCCTCAGAGGAGTGACTTATCTATGGCTCTTCCATCTCTTTATATTTGTCATGCTGAAGAATGTATCATTATCCAAACATTTTTCTCTTCAGTTTTTTTCCTGATCCTCCCCCTAGTTTCATGTCAAGGCTCATTGATTTACTGTTTGTTTATTTATTTGTAAAATATATCTTCAGTTCTAATATAGGTATTTGGTAGTCTAACTTCTAGTTCATAGAGGTGCTTTCAGAGTAGAGACAATTTGTTGGCTGTAAAATTACCCGGAAACTTGTAAAATTACCTTCCATAGATATGGGAATGGGAAGGGGGAAAGTCTGACAAGTCACTAAGGGAATTATCTGGGAGCTCAAAGAAAAACCAGGGAAGTATGTCCAGAAGATTCTCTTCAGAGGATTCTATGGTGCGCTAATAATGCAGTTTCTAAGCATATGATAAATTTGAAAAATAATTGCACCAGCAAACCAGTGCTAATAAAAATTGGTTGTTAAAGTATTCAGAGTTAGCAAAATTCTACTATCTTTTGTCTGCATAGGTGATACTTAAAATAAAAGTAAATTAAACTGCTGCAATTCACTGACATGACATTTACACATCTGCTGATGGTGTTCCATTCCAGTATCATTGAATTTTCAATTATTTTATCCATTCAGCCATTAACTATACATAAAAAGAAAAATAGTGAAGAACTCGCATTCTGAAGCTATGATAGATTGTAGCCCTTGTTTCTTTTCTTCTTTCTCAACCAATTTTTTTTAAAGTTTTAACAGAAATTAAATGTTGGATGTTTGGTGTCCTTTCAAGAAGAGAAAGCAAAAAAATCATTATAAGATAGAAGATTTTCTATTAACCACATGCCATTTCAAAGTTACAAATACCTGCTTTAATCAGATTTAATCGGATCAATACTGTTGTAAAATAAGTTTATACTAGAAACTTGTCTAGTGCATGTGTACTAGAAACACTATTTGTGAACGATTTATACTTGAGAAAGATATATGAGCACCAAAGCTCTTTTGTCTACAGACCTTTTCACTGAAGATTTAAACAATGCTTGTATTTCAAAATGTTTAGGGGAGTTTTCCAATGGAAAAACTTGACAAAAAATAGAATATGACCTTTGCATCACTGGTTGTAGTTATATTTGTTTCATAGAGCTTTCTTTTGAGGAAAGAATATTTTTCTATAAAAAATACGTAAACATGAACATGTAAAATTTTTGCCTAATTTCATGTTTCTCATTACAGAATAATATTTTATTTTGTTTCATGAGGCTGAAACTATAATTTTGGGTTTATAATTTTGTTTTTAACTAAATTCAGCAATTTTTATTAATCAGTGTTTTTGATAGTTTTTAAATCTATCAGTTATGCAAAAAAAGAACAGTTTATTTTAGAGGAAATCTCTTAAACCAAAAAAAGTATATAACCCTAAGGGTAGCGTGCTGTTGTGGTTACATGTTTCTCCCTATACAAATGTTAAATGGATGTAATTTAGCAGATTAGATCATGATTTTACACTAATGACATGGTTCACAGAGGATGTATTGTACCTCTTTGAATTGATATAAATTCTGTAAAGGGAAAGAAAATGATGTTTTGAATAGCTTCCAGGACAGTGTTGTTAGAGCACATGTTTTCAGTTCAAAAACATGTGTGGAATTCATGTCAGCGTGAAGTTGAGTCTGCAAGACAGTGAATTCACTGCTCTACAGTGAAAACCCTGATAATGCCAGTGAACTTCAGAGAAGGCAATAAATCGTAGTTATTGGGACATCTAAATTCGTTGGAGAATTAAATGTATTATGGTAGATAAGAAGAAAATTAATTTTAAGTGGCTACAGACATTAATTTTCTATCTCAGTCACTGGGTTTCGTTAAAAAAAATATAAAGTGGCACTAAATCATAGAAGATTAGTAAGGGGCAGTTCACACATGATTCACTGATTTACTACATGACTCAGAGTTCATAACGGGAAGGAGTATTTTTGCCTTCAGTCACCCACTTAAATCCAGCCCCAGCCTAAGGTGACTCAGCCCTGACCATCTGGCAGCTGTTGGGCGTTCAGCTGTGCCGTGAGTCAGCGGCGAAAGTGCCGTCAAGGGGCAGGTCTGGAAAACCCAGCATGGGAGAACTTCTGTGGTCCTGGCAGCAGTGCTGAGAATTGGTGAGCCTGTCATTTGAACTGGCCATTTGCTGACCAGTCTCATCTCTTTAGTCGCTGTTCATGAAAGGAACATCAGTCTACCCATCAATGGGGAATGTGGGACTGCAGTTGGGTGCACATGAAATGTGTAAATGGATGTGCAGTGCTGTGGATATACAGTACTCTGAGAAGTGTTTGAGCTGCAGGTCATTTTGCTATAGGGGGATTTTGAGTTATGTTGGGCAGTTATCAGGAAGCAATTTCTGATCTGGATATGAACAGAATGCAGAGGGGTTCAGATGTGTCAGTAGCCTTAATTCAGGTGTGAGTCTAATGTGCCACTCAGGAGCCCTGTTTTACTCTGCTCTGTTCTGAGGTGGAATGTTGCATTTATTGAACTAATGCTGGTCCTACAGCTGCTCAGCACACCTAGTATCTTATTATTAGGTTGTTAGGGTGTTTTCTTTACTATAATAGATATTTACATCTCTCTCTCTTTTACAGATAACCATTGAGAGGGAAAGTGGTTTGGATGTCAGCTCCCCCAAACATGGAAAAGTGGATCCAGACAACATGCCACATGTTGGTGGAAATATGTGGGCTGGTGGAACAGGTTTTTCATTGTTTTTGGTTTTGTTTTGTTTTTTTTAATTCATCATTGACTGATATCTAAGGGAGATGCTGTGCCAGTCAAAAATGGTTTTATACAAGCTGTCCTCTGCCTAGAGCTGTTTTACCCAATACAGGGTTGCTTTATTGGCAGTAAAAGAAGAGAAAAAAAGTATTTGCAATGTCTACCTTAAACTGTATGTGGCAGATCAGATTCAATCATAATTTTTTGTTTCCATTTACTGGCCATACAGAGAACAAGAAGCTTGCATCCACAGAAACTAGGCTGAGTTATTTGCCATTCTCTTAGTTGTCCCTGTAGCTGCAAAAATTTAGATAGTGTAGGCAAGAGGTACGCAGAACAGGCAAAGTACCTCCTAATTCTAGTAGGTCATGATAGTGATCACAAGATAAAGTGATTTGGAAGCAGTGCAAACCAACAAATTCTAGGGAGAAGACAGAGTCTGGGACCAGGAACTTTGAAGAGATGTACAAGATTTATATGTTCTATGGTCCCCTTTGTACAGCGTGGAAAGCATTATGAACCATGTGTCAAGGAACTATAAACACAAGTATTCCATGGGAGTTCTTGTTTACTGTGATAGCTGTTAGGTTTTGAAAACCTTTGGCAATAAATATTTCAACTGGGGATTGTTAACAACATTTTTGGCACATGTGTAGATGACAATGGAAGCTTTAAAGAAAATTTGTTCTTATTTTTTTATCAAATGTATATTCCTAATGGTTTTTTATCTCAACCATCTTAGGTGGGAGAGACACTGCTGGGTTAGGTGGCAAAGGTGGGCCATATCGACTGGACGCTGGCCACAGGGTTTACCAAGTATCTCAGGCTGAAAAGGATGCTGTTCCTGAGGAAGTTAAGAGAGCTGCTCGAGAGATGGGTGAAAAGGCCTTTAAACGGAGGTAATGTAAAAGTCTTTCTTTGCTTTTCCATTTCCCAGAAGAATTTGAAAATGATAGCTGAAAATAATTTTCTTTCTTAACTGCATTTATCAACTGCCTTACCCTGTTCATTATCACTTAACAGAGATTACCAGCACATGTTTTTTAGCTGTTCTGGACAAGATGTAAGGAATGTTTTATTGAATTAAGCCACAATGTTAAAATGACTGTATGATTTGGTGGAGTAAAACATAGCTAGATGGAGAAGGAGATGGAGGTAAATACTGATCTTTTTTAAAAGAAATAGATTATACGAAAATTTATTTGAATTATGATTAATCCAGATTGTATGTTGTTAGGGCTTAATCACTTAACAAGTGTCTTTCAAAATGGACCACTGCAAGCAAATTGCTTCTGTTTGAAAGATCTGTAGCCCGATGGTTAGAGCATGGTGCTATAATATTGTGGGTTTGATCCCTGTATGGGCCATTCATTTAAGAATTGGACTTGATGATCCTTGTGAGTCCCTTCCAACTCAGAATATTCTGTGATTCTGTAATTTGAACTATTAAGCTTCAGCAGCTAATTAACACAAACAGCAGGTCTTCCCAGCATGAATGTAATGTGTGATTACTGATCACATATTACATTGTGATGTCCAGAATGTGCACAGAGAATCAGATTTCTTCCACCAACTGAACTCTCAAGTCAGTCTCTGGTATTTTGTATTAAAAAAAGCATCCCACCTCTTCAAAATTGCTTCTGAGCTGCTTCATAGTAGAAATAAAGGATATGTATGGTCTTGGATACTGTACATCTGTCTGTAAATATGTCCACCTGGCATGCTTTGATGAGTTTATACTGCCTGTGTGGTGATTTACTAAAATAGGGAAAAGGGGAAATTCCTGGCTACTGCTACATGCTGTGGGAACAGTGCAGCTATGCCCGGTAAAATGTGGGTATCTGTACATGAGGTAACAATTCCTGTCCTGCAAAACTCAAGTGGGATGGCATGTACCAGCTGCAAATGTAGCCTATTATGTAACCACATTTGACTTGGATCATTATTCTGTATCACTTGTATAGTTGTGGGAACAAACAGATAAAAATAGGGAGGTTGGAATCCTCAGGCTGACAGAAAAAAAAGAAAAAGGAAACTGCAGATTTCACTGCTTTGTTTATACAGGATTATCTGGAAAGGAGAAATTTCATGTAAAAGTTATTGATGCTTTCCTGGCTAGACAGTATTTCTAGTGGTGAGTATTTTAAATTGCCCTGTTTGACAAAAATGAAATTAACAACTACTCTGGAATAGATGCAGTATTTTTCATGGTGTTTTTCTGAACTATCTTTCACTTTGGATTGATGTAGAGTGCAACAAAGTAAAACAGCATGTAAGGTTCTTTTTGTTTGAAACAAAATGTTTCTTTTATAGATCTGAAGATACTGAACTCTGTTGCAGAATTCATGAAATTAATGAATTTCATGAATGAAATTAAATTAATTTCATAAATGAAATACATTAAATTGAATGTGCAGCACTGAAAGTTATTTTTTCCTACCTCTAATGAACAAGAGTTGTCTATAATGACTATGTGCATGCAAAACTTTAAATAGAAAAAGACATCATGATAGAGATAACAAAGATTTGATGTTTGATTTTAATATTATCTTCAAAGGGTTGGTCTAAACAGCAGTTCTCAGGTATACTTTATAATCCAGGCAATTAACTTGTGATAGTGTTATAAAAACTTGCCATTAGAAATAAAATTAGCCTATGCATACTTCACTATTCATTTATAGTTCAGTTAAAAACAAAGTATTTTTTTAAACACTGTGAGAGCGATTATGCTGTTATGAAGTGCTTGTTGGAAATGGGCTGGGCACAGATAGGCCAATATGTTTTAGCTCAGGACTGAACCCAGCCACATGCTGGGGGGTGGGGTGGGCAGGTACATGACTGCTGCCTCTCTGAGTGATGTTGGGTCATTGCAAATACTGAACAGTGAGCACTCCCGGCATATCTGCCTGTCCCCTAGCTCATCTTCACTGTTGGACCTCTGTAATTACATTCCAATGGTGAATTTCACCTGTTCTGCTGAGCTATGCTGTTCAAAAGGTGGTACAGAATTTGAAATGGACACATCTTTGCTTATAAAGAAAGCGTGTATCTGTTTTCATGGTGCAGGTGTGCTCTCTGATACAGGCCTCTGGACCGGATAGTGCATGACTCATTTTCAATGGTGGGGAGCACATTTTTGTTAATGTTCATTTAAAACTTCTTTGTTTCAAGGTTTCTTCATTTAATGAAGCACAAAGATAAGTAACTTGAAACAGTTACTATTTGTAGGTCTTCAAGGACAGATTTTATTGTATTTTACTTAACCTTTGTGTTGGAGCATGAATCAGGATATGTTTAAAGTACTCTGACAGTGAAGTAATGAATAGACATTTGTGATCCTTTTATGTACAGATAGCAACACCTGAGCCAACAAAACCTTTCAAATTTGATCACATTTTCAGAACCTCTGATTTACTTCTCAAACTTCAAAGCAGATTAGAAGAGAGTCATATATTAGTAACTTTAATAACTTTTAATGTGATACTGTCCCTGTAGACACTGGTGAACAACTGCCTCATCAAAAATTCACAAGAGCAGCTGCCACTTCTCTGATTTGTCTCTTCTGTGTGCTTGTTGGAGTCTAAATTTCCCTGTTACCAAGTAAATAAAGTTTTAGTTTATGTAAGTAAATGGAAGATATGCTGATAAACTGTTCTTAGCTCCTTGTTCTTTCCTTTAGATTGAAAGAGATTCAGATGAGTGAATATGATGCATCAACTTACGAAAGGTTCTCTGGAGCAGTCCGACGTCAAGTCCAGTCACTCCGCATCATCTTGGACAATCTGCAGGTAATCTTAGACTGATAAAGGAACACAGGGAGGTTATTACATTAGGCCCCAATACTGTCCTGCTAATATCTTGTTAATATTTGGTGGTCATACCTTTGAAGGCTAAAAGCAGGTTCAGGTTATAATCAATTAGGAAAAACAGTTTCATATTACTGTTAAGTAATTAAAAGCAACCTACATGTGAATCCCTCAGCTCATCTCTACATGTTCCATTATTCCCATTCCACACCTTATAGAGATTACTTACTCAGGAGCACAGTTTTGTGACAGAAAATACTACTACACTTTATTAAAAGAATTTGTGAAGGTCTGTAGAGCCCAGTCTTTGTCTTTACATCCAGTCCAAAAGAGTATTTTTTAGCTGTGAAGTGCAAATGCTATAGATATTAAAAGAGGCACCCACTCCATATAGGAGCTTTGCTACATATGCAGCTGAAAACATGGATTTTTCTCAGGTTTTTTTAACTCTTGGTAATAGAAATAGGTATAGCCCAAATCTCCTAAGTGGAAACTCACTAAAACCACAAGTGTGCCTTTCTTCTGGTAACTGGCGTGGTGGTTGTTCTGGGTTTTTTTAATACTAGTGTTCGTATACTGGGTAAATAAAAGTGTAAGTGCATTGTTTCTAGGAGGCATCTGCTAATCTTCAGTGAAAATTAAAGGAAAAGTGATTTACTCCTTAGAAGACTTATCTGAGTATAAATATTTCTGTTGAGCACTACTAACCACTACTCTATATATACCTCAGTTTATTAGTCACTGTGCTGTGTCTTAAGCAGTAAAACTGAAATACAGAAAGAAATCATTCTATGATAAACAGCCTCCACCTAGACAAAGAAATCCAATCCCCTGGTATTGTAAGCAAGAAGGGTAATACTTCCTTGCTTTATTTTTACCTTTAAACCTTTGTAGCTACAACAGCATTACTATAATCACATATATACACAAAGAACCATTAGCCGGTTTTATTATGAATGTACCAATTTAGAGAACTCCTCCTGTAGTGAACATTTAAGTTGGGCATAATTAGGTGATTCATGCACTTAATGTATGGCTCAGTTCAGGATACAGACTTCTGGCTTATAAAGACAAGTCTCTGTTGAAAAAATTTGGATGTAAATCTCAGTTTTGTCTACAACATTTATATTTAGGTGGGGTTTTTTTGCCACGTTTTTAGCACACATGCTATTGGAATTACATTCTGGGTATGAAATCAATAAGAGAATCTTCAGTTTGAAGTATTTTTTTTGAGTCTGCCTCATCTGTCCATTGGAGCCAAAATTCTTACATTCAGGGGTCATGTTAATCATAATAAAAAAATAAAATATTTTAATATAAGGAGGCATATCCTCTTGCTTTTTAAAAAAGGTCATTTTAATATCAAGGCAAAGTCTTATAAGCTGCAGTAGTTTATGAGACTTTGCTAACTTCCTGCCAAAACCTGTAACAGCTAACCACGGAAAGTTAGGAAATGTAATTTATGATGAAAATGAAAAAGCTAGGCATAGAATAAGAGCAATAGTGAAACAAAATTTTTAACTTCATAAATTTTTATATAGATTTTGGTAGGGATTTTATTAGAAGATGAACTAGGAAAATGAAGATAAATTGTAATAGGAGATACTTACTTAGTTGCAAAATGCCTTTTGTTAATAAGGAAGCTAAGTACAAATACATTTCATGTGATATTTTTGAGAGGAAAAAGAGTTGTTTGAATTCTTCAGCATAGTAATTCATCCAGCCCTCATGAATAACTGTGCATCTGTCTCCCATTATTTTCTGTATGGTCCTGTGTACACCCTGAGTTCTCAACTAGAACAGTTTTCTTTCTGTTATCAGTCAGTCATTTCTCATATCTCAAATAAGAAACCAATGGCAAAGTTCATTGCAGTAAAATTTGCAACTCAGATGTCTGTTTCTTTTAAACTTTGTGAAAATCCCAAATTACCTTCTCAGTAGAGAACATTTGGCTTTTTAAAAATGTTTGCGTGTGCTTTGTTTCAAACTGCATTCACATAATCAAAATATGTTGCCCATGTTCATTTAACCTGGATTTTCTCTTAAATATATGCCTTTTTATTGTTAATTTTGTGGGTTTGTTTAAAATGTATTCATTTGATTAAATTTTACCTCCCTAGAGTCAAGAGGTTGGGATTTGGGTCCAGTTGTCTATGGCTCTCCAAAAGTTAGTAGCAGCAGAAAGAAATTTTTGGAATAGGCAGATCCTTGAAAGTGATACATAAACATAGTCTGAAAATGTAATTTCATTGTTCATTTTGCTTTTTATAACTTGCTGATCTCTGTCAGCTCTTTGAACAACGTTATCAAAACATAATGAGTTTTTGTTTATCTTCTATAGAAGTAGCAAAGCCAGAAGTCCAGGAAATCCTGCTACTGATGGGCTCTTTCTTCTCTCCCCTGAAGCTTATCTGTCCAAATTCAAACTCCAAATTCAAAAGGTTATGGTCAGTCAGTCACTCAGAAAGACCTTCTTTAATGTGAGGTGCTTTCCAGAAAGTTCTTCTCTCGTTATTGATTATTGCAGAGAGAACTAGGGGCAACTGTCCCTGTAGCTTCTGAGCATCATTTAGGCCCCTACATTTAAGATGGGCAAACCTGAGCCTGAGTTACTGAGCCTGCTGGGCACTGTCTGATTTAGAGCCTGTAGGAACGGTGTGGTCATATCAGCAAGAATAAAATAGTAGCAGTCCTATAATAAGCATGGCTTGGAGAGCTGGAAATATGAAAAATCCTGTGCCCTGTCAGTAGTATTTTCATTATTTCAGCAGCTGAGGGAACATTTGTGTAACATTTTCCCAGAAAAAAATGCAGACCGCAACTGGCAGTGTTTAATACATCCTCTACCATTGTGAGCTACATATTTAGATGTGATAATTTCACATACAAACCTTTTTCTCTGACATTTACAGACATAACAGCTGTATTTTTTTTTTGTAAATACGCCTATGACATCTTCCAGTGAAAAGAATTATTATAGTGGGGCACTGTGATCAGCCACTGCCATACTGATAAGATACAGTATCTAGCACATTTTTCTAATTTCAAAAGCAGCACAATAAATGTATTTTTCCATCAATATGGTTGCAGTGTATTGAAATTGTAATATGTTGTGTGTCCTTTCTAATCAAATATCAAAACAAGGTGTATATATATTAGTTATGGTTTTCTCTTAAAATTGTGAGTGCTTTTAAACTTAAGTTGGTTTTAAACATATGAAAATTGCATATTAAAAAAGATTTGAATTTTCTCTGTCATATGTAAAATCTGTGCATTGTATAACACCCTTGCTTAAGGGGATTATTTTTTTCAGCATTCATAAAAGGAAAAAAATTCTCAGTAGTTCTGCATGGAAGAGGCAGACATTAAGTAGCCTGATTTTAGCATTATTTTGGAAAGAGGCAAGATCAAATTTTGTCAGCATTCTTTCCTATTTTAGGATAGGATGTCAACTCCATGTTCCTCCAGTAAACTTTAGCTCAAATTCTGGCTTTTGAGGTCACTGGCAATTCACAGGTGAATGTTACGCAACTCTGAAGGCAACAAAGGGATCAGTGAACCTATGGAAGAAGGAATTTAACTTTCATCCCAGTAAATTTCTACTATTTAATGATAGTAGAAATTCCTAGTTGGTGATACAAACCAGCTCATGGATGCCCCACTGCCAATGAGGCTTAAAGCTCAGTTGACTGTAGCACTGTGGAAATGTATCAGAGAATGTAAGTGGCTGAATTCACAACCTCAGAAATCTTTTTAACTTTCCCTTCTGTGATTTACTAAAAGGCTGAAGTTTCCATGTCTTTTGGGAAAAGTTTTTCCTTCCCATCAGGAAGCATCTGTAAAGCTTTTGATTTTGTTAATCAAAACATTTTTCTGTGGCTTTGTAGTCTTTCTGCCCACTTATTTTCATGGGCAAATAGTCCATTAATCTTGAGTAATGATAGGCAGTAGTCTGAAGTCCAGAACTCCTTCTCTACACACTGA
This sequence comes from Ploceus nigricollis, assembly GCA_013399945.1. Lineage (NCBI taxonomy): Eukaryota > Metazoa > Chordata > Aves > Passeriformes > Ploceidae > Ploceus > Ploceus nigricollis. The sequence goes on from VXBC01007275.1 coordinate 797,960, forward strand.
AACAAAAACTCATACATTAAGTCCAAAGCAAAATCAAAGATTCTCTGAACCTGAAGAAGTCATTACCTGCATATACAGAACTATAAAGATTCATCTCTTCAAATCCCAGGCCTGCAGTTTACTGAGGATTTGTAATGTAAGACTTCCTGCTCATCAGAGAGGAATTTATTTTCATTCCCGAAAGTCAGTGTTTAAGGCAGTTTGTGTCCTGTTGGATATTTGATTTTCTTCCAGTTGCTGACCAACAATTTGCTGAGATGGCAAAATAATTATATGTATACAAATTCAAAATTGCCTTTCCTTGTTGGGCTTACTACTAGGATGAGCAATTCTAACATGAGTAGTTAAACAAATAAAACCATAAACCCCATATATACAGACTTTACTGTCTTTAGGGGATCTTATGTATTATGAACCTATCCTATCTTATGATGAAGTTATCCTTTGAAAACATGCTTAAATATGTTGCTTATAATATTGTAACACTTGAGTCTTTGATCTTAACTGCATGCTCTGTGTACAGGAGTTCCATGAATGTTTGAGTTCATGGATTGTAATGTATTTTCATCAAGTCAGGCTGTAGATAACCAATGTCCTTTTAACTAAAACAAAAGAAATGTTTATTGGACTGTCTCTTGAGTATCACGATTTTAAAAGTCACTATTTTAAAATACATATTAGTTCATACTGTTAATACTGTTTTAAAAGCAGCCATTTACCATTGCCTAAAGTGGATAAAGTGGATACTGTTTTGTTTTTTAAGTCACCCAATGACTTTTTCTTGTTCTATGTGGGTTGAAAACACCTAACAAATGGTCAGTTATGTGTGTCCCTTCAGTTGTATGTGTATCTGAACAGGCTTGCCGCACACATTTTCAGCATATTTGTAAGAAGAAGGGTTAACATTTCTGCAGTTCACAGTTAAACTCCCATAAATGAAACTACTGAAAAAAGACCAAGTTACAGAGGGAACACGTTCTTTGTCAGTGTTGATTTTTCTTTCAGAGAAGAAGACCAGGACAAACATGGGTTTGGATTTCTTCGACTTACGCCAAACTATCACATCATTACAAAGAAATTAATGTGTATGTCATGTGCAGTAGGTCTTACATTATCTAACACACACTCACATCACATCTTTTCTGTTGTAGGCCAAAGGTAAAGAAAGACAATGGCTGAGACACCAAGCTGTTGGAGAGCTAGATGATGCCAAAATCATTGATGGGCTGACAGGAGAAAAAGCCATATATAAACGACGTGGAGAACTTGAGCCACAAGTAAGTACCCAGCAAGAACCAGGGAAAGGTGGAGAAGAGCTTAACCAGTTTGCTGATTTCATAGTGGCTGTACAGTGCCTCTCTTTGCAGTTTGACTAGGTTATATGGATGAGAAACTCAGAAGAATATCTCTGGCTTGGGATACCCCTGGCACGGAGGCAACCACTGGATGGAAAATTTGCTGTACCTCTTCTTATAATCTTGCATAAATATTTCCTATTGGCCACCCTCAGAAAGAGGACACCAATCTAGGCAGTGCTAAGTTTTGATCCAGTGCAACAGTTTTTTACATTTTTATTTCATATTTTAATGATCAGAAGGCAATTAGAAGAAAACATTTATTTTGTTTGCTTTCACAGAAAAAAGGAAAATATTTTCTCACTAACTTAATTTTTTGTTAACAAATATGCTGATCCCCCTGGAAGTTTAAAAAAGAGTGATTTACAAATGTATTTTCCTTATTCCATGGTATGAAAATAATTTCAACTTCCACAGATACTTGGATTTACAAGAATAAAAATGATAACAGAAAAAAAAAATGTGAGTAAAAGCCATTAAGATATTATAAAGTTGACTGTCCTATGGCCCCATTCAGCCATTCCTTAGAAGGCTTTACAGTAAGATCTATGTGAGTCAGCAACAGAGAAACCACTTGAATCAGACCAACTAAACCTGGCCAAAACTAGTGGGGCTAGTCCATAATATTTAACAGTAATACTTAATGACAGATTGCATTTTTTAAGTACATTAAGTTGTTTTTTTTTAAATGGCTGAGTACAGCATCTTTTTGCATGTCAGGTACCCACATGTGATAAATCCCAGATATTATTTTTTATGCTGTTTGGTCCTTAGGTTGTTTTGAATAATTTATGGAATTTGCCCCTGCTTGTGTGAAAGATCAGTAAGGGAAAAGTGATTGAATCATCAATTCTCATTTTTTCAAAATGTGTTTACTCAATGTAACAGTTTTAAGGCTATGTAAAAATAATTCTATTAGGAAAAAAAGAAGGGCACCTTTAAGTGTATGCATAAAAACCAAAACAAAGGTAGGATTTAATAGGCCTTCTTTTGTGTCTGGGAGGGCAGGGGTGCCACAGTCTATTAAAAGAATAATTAAAAGAATAAAGTACAGAAATCCTTTACAGGTAGAAGGAACATTTTAGCTATTTGTTTATATTGTGACTGGGTTTCTTTTGTCAGGTCATCTTTAATAGCCTCATACTTGAATCTAGACACATCTCATTGCATGCTAAATAAAACACCTCCCTTGAATGTACCGTGCCAAAAAATGTTAGAACAGATGGGATTTGTTTTCAGAAAAAAAATATTGGTTTCAGCATTAGAATGAAGATGGAACTAGTAGTTAATCAGAACAAGATTTCAAACATTTTTGGAATGTTATTAACCTCAGCAGACAAGTTTTTACAGTCATATACAGTCGCTGTTAGTATTGCATGCCAAGGAAAAGCATTTCTTTTCTGAGCCTTGGCAGAAAGAGCAAATTTGAGAGTTTCTTTACTGAAATAAAATGTTAAGAATCAAAACTGAAACAGAAAAAAGTATTTTCCTGACAAGCATGTGTGGAATTTTTTGAGGTATTTTGTTTCCAGTCATTGAAGGTGAGGGGAAACTGAGGGAGCTGAGTTATCTGTCAAAGAACTGGTTTGAAATAGAAAAATAGTTGGGTTTTTTATTCTTGAAAAAAAAAAAAACGACAACAAAACCAAACAATATTTGCTGGATAAAATTTTCTTGATTTGCAAAGTGCATTAGGTTCTGTTTCTGGTATGTTTTATTTTTACTGATGTTTAGCTTCCCCATTTCTACTGGGTTCAGTTGTGTTGTGTTTCCCTGTCAGCCGGGGAGCCCCCAGCAGAAGCCCAAGCGCCTGCGCCTGGTGGTGGATGTTTCCGGCAGCATGTACCGCTTCAACGGGGTGGATGGGCGGCTGGAGCGCTCCATGGAGGCCGTCTGCATGGTCATGGAAGCTTTTGAGAATTATGAGCACAAATTCAAGGTAATTGCAGCTGGGCTAGGAGCTCTGGGGTTATTGCACAGGCTGTGTGCAGCACTGGAAAAAGTGTTTCAGCAGTCAGTCTAGCCAAAGAATATTATTCATTCCCACAAGGAAATAAAGGCATTAATCTATTTCTAGCAACCTGAAAAGTAATACTAGTGAGAGGGTAAGAAACATTACACATTTCATCAGGGGAGTATTCAATCTAAGACTTTGATTTAGTGAGATTTGCTGGGGTTTTTTTCTGGTTTTATCTGTTTCTTTGAGAAGAAACACTTAAGTGTACAAAACACAAGTAAATATGAGCTTCAGGACATGCAGATACCACGTCCTTCCATCTGCCCAGAGTGCACACAGCAGTACTTGGTCATGGGAAGAGACCAGACTTCTTTGTCCCTTCTTTCTTCTAGGTGACTGAAAGAAGTAATTTCTTGTACTGAAACATACTGGGTTCCAAATGTTATTTAATGGTAGCCTGCAAATGAAATGTAAATAAATGTAATGTTCTTTTTGTCTCAGTAAGCCTAAAAAAGGTCTAGGCCACATTTCTTTAACCATAAAGAGGACAGGAATGGCAGTCTCCAGTTAATTCTGGACATCCTCTTTGTTTAACGGAAGAATAGAAATGTCCACCACCTTTACTGAAGAGCATATCAAACATAAGAATTAAAATACATCTGAACAAAATGTGAAATCTCCTAAACAAAGTTCATAGAAACTTAGTCCAGATCAATTCAGTCAGGTCTGCTTCACCTTGTTCCTCCAGTGACATGATTCTACAGGTTTCTGTTCTTCCATAGCATCTCATGTACAAAATCAGGCTTGTGCTTGTCTCCTAAAGTCCAATCATGCACACATCTATTTTTCAAAAGAAAAGTCTATAACAGGAGACAGGCATTATGTTTTTTCCTAAGAAAACAGGTCATGTACTGCCATCTTCTTTGGCTTTCTTACCCTTAAACTTTCTTAAACAGAGCACGTTGCACAATTTCCAACAAATTTGAAGCTATAGTTTTGCTCCCAAAGTCACTACATTCCTGAAAATATAATGAAAAGACACTGGGTAGAGAGTGATGCTGTGTAATCCTGTTGGAGGAAAATGCTGTAACCATAAACTTCTACCTTAGCCCAGAGAAACCATGTGGGAGCTCAAATGTAATTTAAAAAATAATTGGAAATCAGGGCTTTATTGGTTCTGCTGTTCATGTATCTCCTGCTCACTGACAGTAGAAAAGTTAAGGACAAATCTTTTCAGTGACAGTTCAATAATGCAGCATGATTTGTGTAACTTGGTAAATCAGGCATATCTGAGCAACACAGATATGAGTATGTCAAAATGCAGGATCATCCACACAGAAAAGCAGTGGGCCCAAGGATAAACGTCATATACTGCGGTGTAGTCCACATGGTTTTGTAAAGGCAAGTAAGGTATCTATGCATATGACAAGCAAAGTAAGGTGGTTGGTTGGTAGAGTCTCCTTAGCCAAAAGCAATTGACAAAGTGCCTTGGCAGAGGCTTTTGGGGATAAAAGAGAAATCCTTTAGATAAACAAAATACTGCTAAAAATATAAGAAACAGCCTAAGGGGTCATTTTTTAGTGGGTCAGTGGTGGAGCTGTGGTGGGATCTGTGCCAAAATCCATGCTGTTTTGTTGCTCTGTATATACATGAGTGATCTGTTAAAGGGGATGAATAGTGAGGTGACAAAAGTTGCTAATTATATGAAGTTATTTGAGAAAGTAACAAGGGAAATCCAACTACAAGAAGTTGAGAAGGACCTAGCCGTAAATGGTGACTGGGAAATGAAATGGTAGGTGATGTTTAGTGATTTTCAATGTAAAGTACTGCAGGTGGAAAAAAAAAATTTGATCTTAAATACACAGTGAGAAAGTCTCAGCTTTCTGTTAGTTCTCACTCCCAGCTATAGACTGGTGCCCAACAAAGATGTCTTGTAATTATGTTGTGTGGTTCTTTGAACACTCTATTCTCACCAGCTGTCAACAAAGCTAACAGAATGTTCTAAACTATTAACAAAAGAAGAGAGAAGAAAGGAGAATGCATGAGAATGTTGCTATAAACATCCATAGTGCATTCACATTAGGAGTAATGTGTGCAGTTTTGCTCCCCCATCTCACAAAAGTTCTTGTAGAGATGAAAAAGAAAAGACGGTAACAAAGATTGCAAAGGGTATGGAAGTGTCCCCATACAAGGTATATCTAAATAACTAAACAAGTTACATAGCAAGAACTGCTCAGTGTGGAAGAGATGAAGATCAAAAAGCTGATAAAATCTTGTCTGAAACAGAAATGGTGACCAGGGGACAATTGTTCATTCTGCTCCTATTTTGAACAATAAATTATGTTACATTCACACAGCTGAGGAAAATAGCTTAGAAAGTGATAACACTGGAGAAGGATGTAACACAATGGCAGATAACCATTTGTCCTTATTTCCAGTGCAGCTCTAAAGCTGAGAACCCAGAACCCTCAAGTGCATGCTAAAGGAATGACATGTAGAACTAGACATGCAGCTAGCACACTGTGGAGAATTAGTTAAGATGATTACAAACTCTTCTTCAGTTCTGTGATTTTAAAATCTATGGGTCAGGCTTCAGAGAGCAGAAGAGGCAGTGATTTTTTTAAAATATCACTGATTCCGTTCTGTACAACTCTTGACACTTTGCATGATGCTGCTGATTTTTCTCAGGAAAAAGCTGAAGGTTTGGTATGTCTGCAAAAGTAGCATGCATTTCTCATATCTAACAGAGGAATCATTTGAAAAAGAAAAACACACAAAAGAAAAACACTGTGTAGTGTTCAATTAAAAACCTGCAGTTTACCACATTTTTCTTTCTTCCTTTTCCCTATTCTCTTCTTCCCTGGTTTTATAAAAATAGACTTTTTTGGCCTTCAGATATGCCTGCTGTTATCTGTTCCTGTTGTAGCCCCATCTGCACGGCTCACAACAACATATGCTGCAAATTTGAGGGGTATCTTGTAAAACATGTGTTGAACCAAGGGGATCATCTAGCTTGTTGAGCAATGGGGATTTACATAGTAAAGTTCTCTTCAGCTATCTAACTGTAGTGCAGACTTCGGAAAGCAATTCCTGGCTTTTGCTCAGGATGGCTTTTCTAATGGTGCTTGGTTTACTTCTCTGCTACATACAGTTTTGAATTAATCAGATGGGCTTTTCTTTGGCTGTTTTATCCTACCCAGCTGAGCTTTCCCCATGGGTGGTACCCCTTGGTAACAGGGATGATGTTGATTGTCTGATGATCTTAACAGCACTGAATGAAGGTAGAAAATAGTTTCTTCTTGCCTTCTTATACAGAAGAGCTGAGTGTTGGGTGTGTGACTGCACCAAGCAGGTAATGAAGTTAGCTTTTATAAAGTCAGACGAGTGCAGCAGGTGTTTTTCCGCTTTTTATGCTCATGTAGGACATCCTTCCTACTTCCATTTCCCAGAGGTGCAGGTAGTGAATCATTCCTTGTCAAGGGGGAAAAGGGATGCCCTTCTGAACATCCCATTTTATGTCCCAATTGTTTGAAAATGCACAGAAGGGCAGTTTGTTCTCTTTTTTATACGAGGTAGTACTATGTCTGTCACAAACTGTATGTTTTTATATCAACCCCAATTACTGTGATTTGCACACATAATGGCAGATTGAGGAAGCATGTCCAGTAAATTATCCAACAGCAATTTTATGAAGCCTTAAAAATATTGTGACTCAATAAATAGCATATTATGTAACTGGTAGGAAAAGCCCAAATTGTTATTTATAGCTATATTAAAGGGATATTGAAGATTTTATATGCCTCTTCCAGCATTATGTGTTTGTAAAATTTACTGTGGAGGCAGCATTGCTAATTCAGGTAAAGAAGAAATGGTCCACATGTTTGACAGAATAGTTTATTTTAAATAATAAACAAAAGGTTCAAAATAAATTCAGAAAAATAGAATGTTCAGTGTTGTCCAAAGAAGAGATGAATTTATAAAGATCTAGCCCTCCAGCAGAGTCTAATTCACACTGCCTTTTACAATCAGCACACATCTTCTTTCAGCTTTTTAAATGCCTTCAGAAATGAAACCTTTTGGCATGGCAGCTGCAGAAGACAAAGTCTTCCATTTTACCCATTTTAGGCAGCAGCAACCATCCATTCAGTGCAAAATGTGGCAGTGAAACAGAGATTGTTTTAACCTTTTCCTATGGAAAGAAACCAACAAAATGATGCTATTTCGAGATACATGCTTACATGTTGTGTACCCTGCATAGAGCAGTCCTTGTCTCAGCATACAATTGGAAATTGGCAATTGGAAAATAAGCTCCGGTGTACCACAATAATATATTTCAATTAAGCTGCACTATGGCAAATGTATTTTGCTTCTGGATTTGTCCTGAGAGCCTTTGTTTGCAATTTTGTAAAACAAAACCAAAGTCAGTTTCAAGTAAGATTGTATCACAGCTTTTCTCTCACTTGTAACTCCATCCACATAAGTCTTCCTTAGGGAATTCATGGGGAAAAAGCATCAGATTGGATCCCTGCTTTTCAAAGGCCCTTCTTCTGTGCTCATCTTTAGCTACTGCAAAGGAAGGAAACTGGTTTTGACAAAGTCTACATGTGCCTGCATGTGTTGGGGTTCCCAGCTGACTGGGATTGAGGAGCTGTCTGCACCTTTACAGTGAGTGCACCAAGGTAATGTGAAATCACTAAGGGTTCATTTACTAGAACACAGATCAGGAGGAGGTAATAATTTACTGCAGGAGAGATTTTAATTCTTTGCCATTTCAGAGTGAGCTTCTTTGCTCCAGTTTTGCTCCTCTCCCAAACTCTGTTTTCCTAAATTGTGACAGATTCCATACATTCCCCTGGGCAAACAACTCTCTTCTGTCACCTCTAGAACTTTGCTGTGAGCCTACTCCCATCCCCCCTCCAAGGGAGCATCTCCCAGCCTGCAGTCTTATGTTGATTTAAGTCAATCCAAGTCAGTGCAGCTACATTCCCTTGCTGTGAACTCATCCTGCCTCACAGTTTGGGGAGATGAACTTCCCAAGAACAAACTCACACTCATTAGATTTTGGCTACTCCTTGTCCTTGACTTGGCTTCCAGAGGGATCAGAGGGCCATGAGCACCAGCGCACAAGGGCTGTTGACCACAGCTCCTCTTTGCCCCGGTGCAGCAGGATCTTTGTTGTTCAGGAGGCCCCACCTGACCCAGAATGCAACAGTCAGGATGAATCAAATAGCCACTTCTTCCCCCCTGCCTCACCAAATGTTTTTAAATCACAAATAGCATAGTAAGCTGTCAGCAAAGAAACAAGGAAACCGATAACATCTGCTAAAGATAAGCACACGTATCGTATCGGGTGCATGCATGGGCACACACAAAGAATAATAAGCAGCTCTCTGAGCAGGGAGCAGACAGGACATGATGTTCCCAGGTGGATGCCTTTCCATGCCTGCAATAGTTTGCTCAGATCATTTCAGCCTCACCTTGCCTGTAACCACGTTGTCTGTTCCCGCCTTGTGCAAGAATGTGGAGGGGGCCCTGCTGTAGGGTCAACATCTAGTGTTTCATCAGGAGATACAGCAATTCCCCTTACACAGCCTGTCACACTGAGTTTAAACTCAGACTGTTTGAGATGAAAGCTTGGTCTGTTACTGGTGTATGTCAAGAACCGCAATGATATTCCCAAACAGCAAAGTTTGGCCTATTCCCATGAACTCAGTACGGCAGAGCTGACCCAAGGACAGCTAGTGGGAGACATCCAGGAAGCCAGGAAGGAGCCTTCTACGAAGGGATCAGCCTTTTTATACAGGAGAATGGCAGCATTTTGCTTTACATAGTTAGGTTATTGATTTAAAAGTGATACTGAATGCAAAACTGCTCAGCAGAGGATGTGCAAGGTTTCATAATTAAGAGCCTACCCTGAAGATGTGTGGGCATTTCTGACATTGCATAAGAACCACAAGCACTGTATATTTTCTGCTCCATTAAACCTCTGCTTTATTTAGTTCCTCTGATTTGAATAGTCTCTAATTTTTAAAACAGTACTCATGCACACATTCCCTGTGCATGGTTCAAATTTTATTAAACAGGATATATTCCTGTTTTATTTAGGAAGTATGCTGAATGTAACCTCAGCATTATTCTCAAAATTTGTATATTTTCATTTGCCATGTCTTCATATCCATCAAGAGAGAGTCTGAAGCATTATTGGTAATAAGAAATAGGTTTTGAAGAGAAAGCATGTGGCAGACAGAAAGCTTTACATGGGGCTTGGTAGCAAATACTAGGCATGTAAGAGCTGAGGAGAGCACAAATGGGAAAAGCCAACAGAGCAGAGAGAAATGGGATTGTGTGGGGACTAGATTATATAAAGATTTCCTAGGGGAAAGAAGTCTGGTTTACATGGGGCTGTTATAAAATGGTCTGAACTTGAGTGAAATAATCTACAGTATGTAGCACGTTTGCTCTTTAACAGAGCGAGGTGTCATCTTTAAAAGTGTTGTTCCAGCTGCTATAGCTTTCTTTTGATACATTTTTAAGCAAATTAGTGATGTGGAAACAAAAAGAGCTTTGTCTGTGAAGACTGCCATTTCTCCTCTCTAGGACCTGACTTATTCCAAATAAAGTGTCTTTCAATAGGAAAGAAAAGACAGAAAAACTTTGAGGAATAGACCTGCCTTTTACCTAGTGATTATGTGGGAATTAGGGATGGTGAACCCAGCAGGAACCTGTAACAGTACTTGAAAAAAAGAAAACAGAAAGGTAAAATACTGCATCAAGGCTCCCTGTCAAGTAAAGGCAGGTCTGTGCCAGCTAGGCAGGGAGAAACACAGGCATGTTCATGCTGAGGAATTGCCAGCTCAGGTCTCTCTGGGCTCAGATTCTGTATACTATGCTCTCTTACTTGGTGTAGACAGCTCTTAAATCCATTTTTGTCCTGCTCATGAATTCTCCCTAGAGTGACTGCCACATCCACAACACAAAGGGCAGGTCAGGACCTTGCCATAACTCGGCTTGTCTTGGTTTTCATGTGACAACAATGAAGCTCTCACAAGAAACAGAGGCCTTCGCAATATTGCGTTATTTGTTCACCAGGATATTTGAACTATTGCAGTTCTACGTGTCAGTTTTGCGGCATCTCACAGGAGAATGATGTGCACACCATCTCCTTTGAAAACATACAGGGGCTCTTGGAATTCGCTTCTCTACATATTTTCAGCAATGGCTTTGATCTGTTATGCACAAAAATAAGGAGTGCTGATTTTCAAGAAAGGGGATTTGTAATACTTTTTTTTCGGAGCAGAATGAGGTCACCAGAAAGATTCAGCAAACATAGGAGCTACTCTCAAACAATGTGCCTCTTGTTTGTCAGACTCAAGAGGATGAAAATTGCTGCTTTAAAAGAAATACGTGGACAATGTGAGAGGGCAAGGTCTTGATCTTACACATCACCACTCTGCAGTTGGTGGGATGATGTGAGAAACAGATCACGGAAATAAGGAACTGTTCCTTAATTTCATTATTTAGCAATTCTTTCCTATGTTTTCATGTCAGTGAGAAATTGCAAGTTATTTCCCTAAAACAGCTCATAAACAGAAACAGGAAACAGTACTTGGAGTCTTCTGCTGAAAATTGCAAATTGCCTTTGATCTGTCTTATGTCAGTGTGAGCCAAGGGCCATTTGTGACTAACAGGTGACTGATGATGTTTCTTTCTTGTAGTACGACATTGTTGGACATTCAGGAGATGGCTTCAACATCGCCCTGGTTGAGAGTAACAAAGTTCCCAAGAACAATAAGCAAAGATTAGAGATTCTTAAGGTAAAAGTGATGCTGGTAATTAAGGATTTTATGACTGCAAAGATAAAATTGTAGACAGGTCACAAAATGCAAAACATGAGGATAGTAAAATAAAGACAAGACAGCAAAAATCTGTGTATTTCCTTAAATTTAAACAGGACCTTACAGAGACATGGCAGAAAACAAATTGTGCCAAAATAGTAGAAGCTGGGTATGCCTTATTCTGGACTTCTACGCGCTCAATGTGTCATTTTGATTTCCTGTCAAAGGATGGGGGAGGTTCCAAAGATTATACAGTGATATAGATAGTTCTGCCCAAATCATGTGATATTATTAGTGCATAAGTAACTCTTTCAAAACTGTAGAGGGATCCCAGGTCAGTGATTTAGCCTGGTACCTTCAAGAACTAATGCATCACAGTAGCATTGGGAAAATGTGTCAATGCTAAATTGGAAACATGTTAATCACAATAGCAAAGTGAGTGTATTCACCAAAATTTTTCTACAGTAGGATGAAGAAAAATTGAGTATATTGTAGGATTTACATGGTTGGCAGCTTAGTAGGCTAGAAGCATGTATTTGAGCTTCCTTCAAAACCTATTTTTAAAATAGCTCCTTTGATCAGAAGAACCTGATTTAGTAACATCTAAAATTCCTGGCCTTCTACATAGGTAACAGCTTCATCGTTAAATATGGTGTATTTATTTTGTAACAGCTCAAACAAAATGTTTTATCATTTTTAAATGTAGCTGCCACTGTTAAGAATCAGATATTTGATAATAACTAAGACACTACTAGGATTTGGAAGTCCAGTGCAAATTATGAACATGCAGGAGCTGTTCATGGCATTAGGAAACTAAGCCCTGTTTTCTTCTTAAAATACCTAGGAATGTATCTACTCAAACTGCAGCTGACCGAAGTATTTTACCTTCCCTAAGGCCCAGTCTAATTAGGTCCCTGTGTGGGTTTCGATTGTTTGACCAACTGTGTTTTTAAGAAGTGCTGCCTGTCTTAAAATACGACATATTATGTACAAAAAGCTGTACCTTCTTTTCTATCTGGAGCACTGTCTTCGTTTCTCATGGATCCCCTAATACAGCAGTACTGAATATTTACTCCCTCCTGCGCTAGCTGAAATGAATGCTTGTTCCTAAAGTCATCTTACGTGTTTCCACGTGATTATGCTGTGCACACAGACCATGCATGCCCACGCTCAGTTCTGCATGAGTGGAGACCATACCTTGGAAGGGACAGAACATGCCATTCGGGAAATCGCCAAGGAGGAGGCTGACGAGTATTTTGTTATCGTCTTAAGTGATGCAAATCTGGAGCGTTATGGAATTCCGCCATCGAGGTTTGCACAGGTCTTGACCACCAACACTCAAGTCAATGCTTTCGCCATATTTATAGGATCCTTGGGAGACCAGGCAGATAGGTAAGCATGTTTGGTTTATGCCTAGTACTGTTTGCTTTCATTCAGCATAAATCTAAATTATGCTTTTATTTCATTGAGTTACCCATGCTGTTGTTCTGCACTGAGGTTTTGGTCATAGTATCATAAGATCATAGAATGGTTTGGGTTGGAAGGGACCTTTAAATATCATCTATTCCAACCCTCCTGCCATGAGCAGGGACATCTTTCACAACTTCTCTGGATGACCTGTGCCAGTGCATCATCACTCTCATTGTAAAAATTTCTTCTATAGCTCCAGTCTAAATCTACCCTCTTCCAGTTTAAAACTGCTACACCTTATCCTGTCATTACAGGCCCTGGTAAAAACTCTCACTCTGTCCTTTTGAGCCCCCTGTATTTATTGAAAGGCCTCAATAAGCTCTCACTGGATGTTCCTCTCCAGGCTGAACAACCCCAACTCTCTCAGCCTGTCTTCATAGCAGAGGTGCTCCATCCTGGTGACCATTTTTGTGGCCCTCCTCTGGACCCGCCCCAACAGGTCCATGTCTTTCCTGTGCTGAGGACCACAGAGCTGTACACAGCATTCCAGGTGGGGTCTCACCAGAGTGGAGTAGATGGGCAGAATCACTTTGTTTGCCCTGCTGGCTGCACTGCTTTTGATGAAAGAAACCAGGGTACAATTGGCTTTCTGGGCTGCAGGTGCACATTGATGAGTCACATCTGAGTTTTCACCCTTCTTCTTTTTACTGTTTTTATTATTAATGTACTGACAAGAAGCTATAGCTCCTGATTGTGTCAAGGAGGAGACTGGCTTGTGGATCCTGCAGATATCCCTTATAGCCAGCAACTTGAGAGCATCCTGTGCATCCAAAGGGAGCAGCTGATGCCATTCTCCTACTGCCAGATATGCACTATACCCTTATGTAGTGTCACCATGTAATCATAATAGAGATGTGGTGCCTTTGTTATTGCCCAGTATATGGTTCCAATGTATGTAGGCCTAAGAAGAGAGATTAAAACAAAAGATGCTGGACTTAATTGGTCTTCCAAACAGCCAAAAATTTGACTCAGATACACCCCTTATGTTAGAGATATAAATTCTTCAGAGTGTCTGAGACAATATGCTTGGGTTTAGTTCTGCTACATAATTTCACTTTAAAATGTTTGGGCACAAGGGGGAAAAAAAAGAAATTCTGTCCCAGGTGTTCTTTCAGGTTCCACATCCACTGAGGACCAGTACCTGCAGCAAAAAGCTGGTATAGCCACAAATATCAACAGTGTCTTTTCTGTTTTCTGTTTGAGTCTTCAACTAGAGGAGAATGAGAGAAATCTGAAAGGGAGTTGTCCCTCAGTAGATAATTGTAAGCAGCAAAGGGTTGAAAGATACAACTGCACAGACACCATGAGTTGTGGCCGCAGGTCTGTACATCAGAGCTGTGTTAATCATCAAAACAGAATCCATTCTGATAGATTATAATTACAGAAAGTCACTTTACTTTTTGATAGGAATTTAAAAAAAAAAAAATCTTTGACCATGTTCTGCTGTGTAAGAGATCTTATAATGGCCTAGTTTACTGGGTATGGAAAATGCACACAGTGCTGTCACTGAAATGCATTTCTATGTATGTGGAAGTGCAGAATTAGACAAAGCCTTCCTGTAACTGCTGTGGGGGAAGGAGAAGGGAATTCTCTGTTGCAGTTTTCTTTTAAACTAATTTTAAAAATGAGAGTTTACTCACTTTTACTCACTTGGAGGAATGGTATAGAGCAAAATCCCTATAAAAAGCAGAGAAAAAATAAATCCCAAGCCTGCTAACTGGACATGAGGGAGATGGGATTTATAACGTGCATCTAGTTTGACTTTTAAGGATGGTTTAAGCTGTGAATAAAAATGTGTTGGGTTAATATTGGCAGAAGAATACATTTCTGTGTAATCTGAAGCGATGTCAAAGAAATACAAAGAGCACAGTTAGAATCATTGGACTTGTTGAACTGAAAGAGCTGTGGGTTCATGGTAGTCGATTTAGGATAAGTATCTTCATTTCCAGTGTAAATCTGTAGCTGTCCTCAGCAAACCAGTTGTGGTGACGCTTCGTGGGATCACTGGTACCTTGATCAAAATGAAGTTCTGGCATGTCAGAAAGAGGATGTGGATAGAAATCTCTGGAAACACTCTCGTTTGTGTTGCTGAAAGGAACTCTGTGCCCTACCTGCTCTCAATGTTTCTCCCTCTGCTGCTTTCCCAAACCTTTAATTGCATGGTGACAGCAATGTGAGGAATACTGTCTTGTGGTAAGGAAGATAATTTGAGGTGTTAATAGTGTTTTGTCCCTCATTCTGCTCCTTAGGCTGCAGAGGACACTGCCAGCAGGTCGGTCTTTCATTGCCATGGATACCAAAGAGATCCCTCAGATTTTGCAGCAGATCTTCACATCTACCATATTGTCAAGTGCCTAAGCATCACTGATGTCACCGGGTGTGAACTCAAAGAGGAAACCCACTCCTGCGGGAGGTACAAACCCTAAAGCTGAGGATAAACACAATTATTAATAAAATACATACCCTTCTTTAATCAGCCAAGCAACCATAATCTACGTGATGGCCAGGCTGTAAATTTTCCTCCAGAATCTCTCAAGCAACTCAGCACATTCAAAAGGCTGCATCAGGGCAAAGGATGGTGACAGAATGAATGTTTTTCTGGAGGGACAAACAAACAAAGGACAGTCTGTGATCATTTCTCTGCCTGCCGTGTTGCCAGGAATCATCTCACCCTGTTTCATTAAACACAGTTCACTGGGATTTGGTAATCCTGTGCAAGGCAGATCCAGGCAATCTGTGTCAGTGTTTTGCGTGCATATATTTGAATGGGTGGTTAACTCTATCTCTGATTTAAACAGGACTGCTCTTGCCAGGCAGGAAATCGTTCCTTCCTCTCCTGTTGCTTTCTTGTCTTGATGGGCATCAGGGCTTCACCCCGACGCTGGGAACAATGGAGCAGTTTGGAAACACTGACCATCACACGTAAACATTCATTATCTGATCAGGCACAGTGCTCCGAGTTGTCACAGCTAGAGAAAGTGGCTGTTAAGAAGTAAAAGAAAACAAAAATAAATTGGTTCAGTTCTGCCTATGAAAAGTAAGGGGAAAGGTTCAAAACACTCTTAAGAACCCAAGAGGCAGTGTTTCAAAGAACGGCCATGTCTCCTTTGCACAGCTGATGATGCTGTGCCCACTGCTTTGTTACACAGAATCCCTGGGATAGCCTCAGCACATGGGTAGTGACTCTTCAATCAGGAGACAAAAAGATTACTAGTCCTTTGCTAGAGCGCATTCACAGTCTGTTTTTCTTGGGTCATTTGAAGGTTAAACTGGAGGAGAGATTTAGGCACAAAAAAATAAGTTATTTTTTATAAAGGAAGAGGGAAAAGTATTTTAGCAAGATATCTGTGTTAGAATGTCTTTAATTTCCAAGTTAGTTGTAAAGATTTACTTTATGATTCAATCACTTGGTGTTTAGCTTGTCCCATGAGGTGATAATTCCTCTTTATCTACTAAAGAAGAGCTATTTTGTAGTTCTTTGGGAACAGTGGAATACTTGATTAATTGAATGTATGATTTAATTAAGCTGGTGCGGGGGATGTACATCATAACTGATACTAATTAGAGAGTAACTGAATAAAAGAACATTCAGAAGAGTGCTTATAAAAATCTGAAGGAGGAATTACAATTTTTTAAATTTTTCTCTTAGTCCTGCAGTTGATCAAGCTGCACCTTGAGCAGTATCTTTGAAAGGGAGGAGGCAAATTAATTTGGTCTCATTAAATACAGCCATTGATGTTTTAAAGGGTCCAGCTTATGGTGGTCATTCTCTAGTCCATCAGTCCTGCAGCAAAAATCTTTACCAGGGTGTCAAAAGTGTCCACTGTTTAAGATGAGTTTTGAAGCCTGGTCAACTTTCAAACTCTATGACAAGAGGGGACGGAAGACATTTTTCAAAGTCTTGTTAGCATTGTTATGATAACTATATATGTGAAAACAAAGAGATTGAAGATGCAGTTCCTGTTTGGAATTGGAGGAGAAGGTTGAGAAGGTTATCCCTGGTTGGGACAAATGCACATGTACACAGATGCTGCTACTAAGGGGAAGTGTGCTTCAAAATAAAAATATCTTGGTCCTGTAAACATATGATGAGATACTAAATGCAATAAAGAATTGAAGTATTAGTAAGGCTCTTACTAAATGTGTGTTTACATGGAAATTCCTTTAGCACATCTGCCTTTATTGCCAGCAGTCCTGAAAAAAATAACCTTTTTCTTGCAGTTAATTAGCATATGCACTGTACACTTTCTACATGACTTGTGTGGATATACTTTCTCACCTCAGATTTAAATGCAGTAAAATCCTGTTATCTTTATCATTAAAAAATTAGTGCTATTTAAGGGAAGAACTATGATAAATCCAGTTTTTATTCTTTTGTTTGATTATACCTCTAAATCATACTTCATGTATAAGTATCATTTACAGTTACCTTTCATTACAGTTACCTTTCTGTAATGTTTGGTTTTATCTTTGTTTCAGGAGATTTTTGTTGTGTTTCAGTTCTTGTTCCTCCAGCCCATAGGATTCAGCCATGTCCAGGGCCAGGCCTGGCCATGAGGGTGGATGAGAGTGGGTGGAAGTTCTAAACCTGCCCTCTTTCAGTATCAGGCCATTCCCACTTGCCCTATTGCTACATGCCCTTGTAAAAAGTCCCTCTCCAGCTCTTCTGAGCTCCCTTTAGGTACTGGAAGGTGCTGTGAGGTGTCCCTGGAGCTTCTCCAGGCTGATCAACCCCAGCTCTCTCAGGCTGTCTTCACAGACCATCTTTATGTCCATCCTCTGGACTCACTCCCACAGGTCTGTGTCCTTACTGTGCTGGGGCCACAGCTGGATGCAGCACTGCAGGTGGGCTCTGTCACGAGTGGAGAGGAAGAGGCACTGCAGTAGATTTTGAGAGAAAGGGAGAAGAAATGAGTGAAACTTTTTTTAAATTTTCAGTTCAGAAGGAAAGGGTTTGGGTTTTGGCTTTAATAACATTTCATTGCATAGCATATTTGACCTGACAGTGTCTCTCTAAATCATAAAAATTCAGGGCAAAATTTTCCCCAGGCTGAACATCTCTCACCTGCTTTAATGCTCATCGCTACCCCAGGGAAATCAAAGCAGAAACTGTGCTTTTCCCTGTCTCACCAGGACTTGCAGTGTTATTTCACTGCTCAAAAATTCAGCAAACACTCCTCTTTCATGTTCCTAGGATTTGCAGAGCTTCCTAATATGCATTTATTTTTAATTAGTGGAATGCTTAAGAGTAGCATGGCTTTGTCTGCCTAACCAGTGGCTGCTCTCACTGCAATACAGGCACCAGCTTTGTGTGTCACTCATCCCCTCTGAAAGCGTGTTAAAGTATTTTTCATCTCTTCTAACAGTTTAATAAGGCACTTTTGTACTCATCAGTTTTTATGGAAAGGCCCTGTTTTGGCAAATGAATAGAGCTGCCAGTTGGAGCAGGGCCTGACCTATCACTAATGCTTTAATAGCATTAGTCACATCAGCAGTAGTTATTTTAATTACCTCTTGCAATGCAGATTTTGGTCTAATTCTGTTTCTATATGTAATGTGTTCATACCCACCGGCCAGCTAGTTACACTACACAGTCATTTTTGGGACTGTTATTCAACTTCGGTGCAAAANAGAAAGTCCAAGCAGATGAAATTTCAATCAGAGGAAATGCAGGTGATGTCTCACTCAGGCATGTCAGATTGTTTACAACAATTTGTAGCAAACAAATTCCCCTACAGAAAAATAGCTTGCAAAGCAAACTGTTCAGCTGAAGGATTTCCTCTTCTAGGAGACAGGCTTTACACCACCAAAATAAACAGGTAACAAATTTCGTAATTCAGAAGTGGTTTTGGTTTTGAGATTGCTGTGTCAATGTGAACAGCATTGTCACTGAATAAAATGTTTTAAAGTCAACTGCATTTTCTGGGAAATAAGTGTATGTGGGAAGATTGCAGAAGAGACTCAACAATTCTTCAGGATTAAAGTGATGGTGAGTTTTTTCCAAAGACAAGGACAAAATTATAAAAATTGAATAACTTCATTTTTGTGACCATCTATTCTCCACCTTTTGACAGGACAATTAAACATATGAAAATGAAAATATATTTTTAAAAACCAGATACTTTAACATTACTCATAACATCCTTAGTCTGAACATCTGGCATGACTGCATGCAGAAAAATTCTGTGTATCAGAACACAGATCTACTACTACACTTGTAGTGTGATCATAGTCAAGAAAAACCTCATGGTAGTAAATTTACTGAGTTGGAAATGTAAAAAAATAAATCGCAGATATTGACCCTGTTTTTTTCACCCATCACATACAGTTTTTCTTTGGACAGGCTGAGCTGTGCAAATCCAGGTAGGGCTGGAAACTAGACCCAGACCCTGGTTGCCTGAGGCTGTGGATCCCTCCAAGCTGGGTGTAACCTGGCACCAAAGTTCCCGCAGTTCCAAAAGAAACATAAGGAGCGAGAGAGCAAGCAGGGGAAAAAAGGACAAATTCCTCATTTTCAGCCTGCTCAGCTTTCTGAACTGGCTTGACTTGAGCAGCAAAGGAGGAACGATCAGGATGGAGGTGAGAAAAGCAGATGAAGCAGCCAGAAAGATCTACCAGGCACAGCCACAGCAGCAGAATTACCTGCCATGCAAACCTCGGTGCGAGGCCAGGAGAGGGTGGCCAGGGGAGGCACACTGGGCACACAGAGCAGCGGTGAGGGGTGCCATGTCCTGGCCAAGCCCGGCTGTGGGCACCAAGCAGCACAAAGCCATCCTGGCTGAGGATGGGCAGGCTCAGAGATGGAGCTCAGCTGCCAAAGTCGGCACCACATCAGAGCCATGAGGGCTGAGCCTCAGGCTTCGGCCCTTCAGCTCTTGTGCTTAAGCCTCCTCATCAGCAACAGGCATCAAATAAACTTCCCAGGCACGTGCTCAGAAGGAATTGAGGCTTGTTAACCTCATGGAACAGTGGCATGGGGACTAGAATACAACATCTATGTTCCCTGCATACAAATTGCAGGAGCTTGCTTTCTTTTTAAATATGTACAAGTTCATTCTAGCACAAGCCAAAATTTACTGGTCCCTGAAACCTCTTACTGCAGGTGGAAATATTCACTCAGCACCTATAAACTAAACACATCTCACAAATATGAAGGAAAAAAGGTTCTTTTTATATCAGGGCTTGATACAAAGCCCATTCTTAGCAACAGCCTTTTCAGTTCAAATCATTAAATGAATATTTTATATGAGCTTCTCTGGCCAGGCTGAGTAAGATGACAATATTATATGCAGACTGTGGTCTGGAAAAAGTCCACAAATAACATTCATGGTTAGGAAAATATGTTATACTGCAGGGTGATATGAGGAATGGTGTCCCACATATTTTTGCTGTCGTCATGACTAAATCATGCTCCGTACCATCTGCACCAACATCTGTATTTCAGCTTGGTTCAGCATCTGCAAGGGTCACCTACTTTGG
Organism: Ploceus nigricollis; assembly: GCA_013399945.1. Lineage (NCBI taxonomy): Eukaryota > Metazoa > Chordata > Aves > Passeriformes > Ploceidae > Ploceus > Ploceus nigricollis. Next base: position 818,056 of record VXBC01007275.1, read on the forward strand.
TTTCCAAATTGATAATTATAAATAAGTTCGAGGTTTTTAAAGAAGTGCAATTTGTTAGAAGCAAGGACGCTCCCCTTGAGTGCTGCATTCAGCAGCAGAAAGCGTGGTAGAATTTTGATGCACCAAAATGACCATATATTTTTTTCCATCAGAATCATCTGAAACTGCTCTGCAGGTCTCCTGCTGTCTCCAGCTCCCTTGGCACTCCTCAGGAGGCTGAACAGGAACACTGAAACTCTGTCCTCCTTCTCTGCTGTAATGAGGACTGAGTACCTCACTGCATCCCTTCAGAAAGAAGTCATATAATGTGAGCAAAACAGCAAAATCAGAGTAGTGATACAGCTGCCATAGTCCTCCTCACTGCCTGAGTTTTCTGACATGACCCAGTTTCAGTGTGGCACAGTTCCAGAGAGTGAGCCAGATGCGAGAGGAAAAGGGACCTCCCGCTCATCAATACATTTGCAATTAAGACCCTGGAGAAGGACCATATTTATGTTTAAGCACAGATTTCATGGGACAAGGGCTGAGCATTGGTCAAGGGCAGGCACAGGTTGGCAAGCAAGCCCCTAGTGAGGGGATGTTCTAAACTGGCTGTCAGCTTGGTGTCCGAGGGCAGCAGTTGTGTTAGGAAGAGCAAACAGTGGAGCCCATGCTCGCCCAGGGCCATGCTGACCTGCAACACATGGGTCTGCCACACTGCAGCTGCTCCCTGTGTCATCACTGACCTCCTCTGCTGTTATCTTCTCATTTGAAGAGGACAGATTGTTTCCTGCTCCTGCTGTGATTTCAAAAATTTGCTGCAAAGGTTGTAGCTGAGCACTGAACACACACGGACTGATGGAGCAGTGAAGTGGGGGCAGTCACTGGAAGTGCCACTGAAAAAAACTTCTTAAAGAAGTTGCTTTATTCTCCCTCATTCTTGCATTTTTAAGTTCCCTCAATCGCCATTGCACTCAAGAAGGTCTCCATGCCCACTAAACAGCAGATTTCCCTCTGTGTCATAGCACATTTAAGACCTCGAAACTCTCCTCTCCTTTAGCACCTCTCAGAAAAAGTATATCATCATCCCTTCAAATCGTTCCTCTCCCTGCTGCAGATAGTACTACAAGATCAAGGAGCCTGTGGGGTCTGGTCTTTTGCAGGCAGGATAGGTTGGAAGCAGAAGGTCTTAAAATACACAGGATCTGGATTAACACAGCAGAAGCCCCACACCCCAGCACTCAGGAGCCGGGCCCTGAACTGCAGCATCCATACCCAAACATGGGCCAGCATTAATGCTGCTTGTGCACTGGGTGCAGAAAAGTATGAATTGTTTTATAAAGCTTTAATCACATGGGTTTAAAGCTCTGAAGTCATTAAGGAGTTTATAATGCAATGAAAATATGTCCTTTCTCCTCTGCTTTTTAATTCATCAACTGTGAGTTCTTATCCACACGCATATCACAGATAAATCATTCAGTTAGAACCAGATAGCAACAAAGGCCAAAACGTCATTTACATTAGCATCTTAGAGTGTCAATCCTGTACTTGGAATCACAAAATATAAGCAAAACATTTCCATAAATGCATCTGAATGATTTACAAAGCAGCTGAAAGATCCTGGTGTTTGGTCAAAAGCAGCTCACAGCCTTTATCTTTTTTTAATCATCCTTCCTGTTTAGCGCAGCTCCTAAGGGGGGGTCTCAGGATTGACACGCAGATGCACAGTCACTTAGCACAAGTTAAATCTCACCCACTGGCACCTGCAAGTCCTCTCCACAAGACCCTGCACTTCCTTCTCAGCCTCATCCAGATGGTTTGGCTAAAAGATTGCTCAAGTGGTTTGCTAAAGCAAGACACTATAATGTACACCAAGCATCTGCAGCAGGTGTCTGCACTGACACCTAAGCATGACCCTTGCAGAGAGCTGTCACACGAGCCTTTTGAGGCCTTGTTTGCACCCTCCACACCTGCCCCAAAATCCGTTACACAAATTGGAGCCAGCACCTGGCGGGGTTTAAAAGCTTCCTACTGCTTGAGCACTGGTGTGCGCTCTCATTAATGTGCCTCATTTGCAGGGTGGAAAAAAAGAAAAAAGGAAGCAGCGGTGATACTCTGTAAAGACAAAAAAGGAAAAGATCCTTCCTTTCACCGCCACCAGCAAAAATGAAGAGAGAAACCAGGAGAAAAGTTATTTTCCTAAAATAAATGAGAGCAGAAATAGATGCAAGGGGCTGGCTAGAAAGAGGCAGGAAACGAGTCAAAGCCAAGCTGACACAAACAAAAGCAAACAGCCAAGAACAAGCGTGCCCAGGCACAGATTGAGGCAGAGGAGACCCTAAAAAGAGCTCTTTTCTATCCTCTGTTCCTCTCGAGTGCTGTGGACACTGGCTCTTGAGTAGGTGTCAGACTCCAGACTTGGTGTCTCCCCATCCCACACAGCAGCTCCTCCCAGCTACCCTTTGGAGGCCCAGGCTTGGCAAGGCAGCACCTCCATGGGCTTTCAGCTGAGACCTGCTCAGTGCACAGTGCATGCTTCAGAAAACAAGCACACTTCTTCAGAAAGCTTGAAGCCTCCTGTCTGTCAGCTCACAGCCTGCAAAGCCCAGCCTAACTTGAGGTAATGGGAGACAGCAAACCAGAAGGGCACTGAGCTCTTTCCGTGCCATGGAGTGACCTTAAAGCAGCATTATTTAACTCAGCCGGCTGCTCCTAACAAAAGGCACGTTGTTCCTCTGGATGATTTCTTCTAGGAAAAGCATGTGTGTGAATGTGGGAAACTCAGACTGGCAAGGCAATGAAGGTCAAAGTTTAGTCAATTTTTCCTCAGAATAGGAATTCAACACTTCATGGCTTTAAGAATGCCTAATACCTAATCAACCCCCTTTGAATGGCTCAAGTTTCACACTCTGTCCAAAACTAAGTAAGCATCATTTGTTCAGTCCTTAAATTTTTTTAATCTTCAGAATTTCAGGTGGTTCTGGACCCAAACCATAAGGGACCAGTCTCCAGGCCTGAATATCCAGTTCTTTCCAGGCTGCAATACTCACTGCTGCTGACTTTCCACCATGTCCCTAATGAATGATGTAGCCACTAATGTTCTCCTTCACTGCCTCAGGGTGACAGCTCCCATCCTACACCATTCCTTCCCATTTCTTACCTCCTGCTTCAGCAGGATCACTGCAGGTGGGAAGAATTTGCTGGTTTTAACCTTATTGATGATTGATATTTTCATGTGGGTGCTAATCAGCCAGCTTTGTCCACAGCAAGAAGGATGTGCCAGTGTGCTCCCAAGCCCCTGTAAGGTGGGTATGCATCCTGCAGGAAAGGGTGGTGGAAAGTGGAACAGGCAGAGGCCTTCTCAGCATTAAAGTATTATGGTACAGGATTACATTAAGTGATGACAGGAATTAAGATTCTTGCAACAAACCCATGATTAAAACTGTTTTAATTTAACAAGGGCTAATGCATACAAATATTTAAGTATTTGAGTATCCCTTTCTAGTAACTAAAACTCCCAAGAATCCATCAGTCATGGAGCCTTGGTTAACACTGAAGAATGCCAAGATGACGCAAACTCCTCAGGGAATCATAGACAGAAATTCTATGCATAGGCATAAAAGTAACTTGTTCCATTACAGGTGGGGATTGAACATTACTTCTGCAGCTCAGATGCTGTGGTGTTTGTGAAGACACAGCTGGTAGTGTGGTTTAACCCTTTTCTGAAAAGCTAATTATTTTATTAATATTTATTTGATCTGTTGGTGATTGCTGCAAAGCATGCCAAGGGATTTGCAATGATCATTTGCTTATGGAAAAAACTTAAAGGCATGAGACATCCTATGAATCACATTAACCCTTGGTCAACCAGAGGCAATGGTACCTGTTTGTACCAGGTTTGACACAATCTAATTGCAACACGGTGCTCTAGGAAAAGTCCAGCTTCATCTCGCAGGCCCACCTGAAGATAACGCTCTTCATTTAGGCTGATGGGCTTTGTTAATTTATGCTATTTGTATTTCGTGCATATTTTTAAAAAAATAACAAGAAGAGAGCAATCAGAGGATTTGGGGGGTTCTCTTCCCTCTCCTTGTGGGCATGGCAAACATGTTGGTTCCCAGGCTCAGGGGCCACCATGCTCCAAAGGGCAGCACAATGGCAGATCTCTGGTGGGATCTGAGAGGATCAGCTACAGCCCCCAGCATACAGATACACAGGAGGAACCTAAGGGCACAGACAAGTAAGAAGCTCAATAAAATGGCTAATCCATCATCATCCAAGCTCCTGCTGGCTGTTCAGCAGGGTGCCAGCACACACTGATCATTTCTGCTTGGACTTAGAACCCACAGCCAGTGGTCAATTCATTTTTATGCAATCCTCCTTCTTTTCACCCCAACACTGTCAGAAAAGCCTTACAATGAAAAAAACCCTCCGTGACTTCTCCAAATGCAAGAGCAGAGTTTGGCATTAAACCCCCAAGAGATTCAATTTGTAAGCAGACACCTCATTGTGCTCTTGTGGTCACTGTCTGGGTTTTGTGAATTTTGTCCCTGAAAAGCACAACCTCCTTTGTCCAAACAACTGGAAGAAGGAGGAACATAATAAAAATAGCTGAAAGACTCCCTGCCTTGGAGGTAACTCCATCCTCCTCTGGGTACAGACCACCAGCTGCTGCCCCATGGCTGTCAAGTGCCAGGCCAAATGGGGCAGCTCACCCTTCCCTCATCTTTGGGAACACCAACGTGACACAGATCCTGCCAGGCACCTCCTTCTGCAGGGCACAGGGCCAGGGGAGGCTGGTTGTTGGCACAGAGCAGCCCCTGAGCCCATTTCCCCAAGGCTAGCCTTCCACATCCGTGTTTCTAGTATTTCCTAAGCCTCAGGAGTCCAGGAAATCCCAATCACTAACCAATCTCTCATTATCTTAAAACCAAAAATCCCGTTAATGGCTTTACCTCATACTCTGCAGCTCTGGAAACTTGCCCAGCTCCTTCTTGAGTTACTTACTTCAGCTGATGATCTTGGCAGGTTTTTCCCCCAGATCTTGGCTACTGTTCCTTGGTGAAACTGTGCCTAACCCTCTTGTTTTGTGGTTGTCTGTCCTCAGGCTTGACTCCACAGGACATTCATTCCTGCAGCCGTCCACAGACTAAAAGCTGAGCAGGCAATTAATCAGTGCAATGCATGGAGGCTCTCAGGCACCTACAATCAATTAACCACTTCTCCATGTGTTCATTAGTTAAGAAAATGTTTCCATGCATACACATGTGATAAAATCACTGTGAGTGGTTAAACCTGCTTTTTATAGCCTAATTTGAAAACTAAGCTTTCATGCAGTGATGGCAAGGCTGAAAGGTGCGGCCCCCGCTCCTGTGACTCCTTTAATGAAGTTTAATAAAGTTCCCATTTACAAGCATCTCTTGTGCCATTATCTGGCATGAGGTACATGAGACAAAACCCTTCAGAGCCAGCACCTTTATTAAAAGCATTGTTAGGGTTTCATTTGGGGCTCTTTTGAAGGTCAGTGGGATTTAATGACCCTCCTTGCTTTCAACACTGAAAGCTGAGCAGGGGCTGTGCAAAGCTGAGGCCCAGCCACGGACAACTGGTGGAAGAAAATAGCTCCAAGTTTCAAGGCGAGACACCATCCATGCAGAAATCAGACAGGGGTGTAGGATGGGGTCTAATTCCCCAAAGACATGCATTTGCACCAAACAAAACATAATGGGCTCCTACAGCTGTCTTGTGTGTTTGGGCTCAGTTCAACCATCTCTTATTAGGTGACACTTTTGGGCAGTTGCGTCCAGTCAAAGTACCCTGTGATTTGCCCTTGGGGTGTATCCATGGGGAGTTTCAGCCAGGTTCAGGACTAACCCCATCAGTGCCTGTTGCTTCCTCAGCTGCATTTTAAGCCAAACTGCTCAAACAGGGCACTGGAATGCTGTTTTCAGGAGTCATGGACAACCCACAGGGGTGCTCATGTCAGCTGCCACCATCCCCAGTGCAAAACCCACTGACACTGGTGACAAGGACATTAGAGACTAAGCTGTATCTCCTAAAAAAAAGAACTGGGATTTCTTTATCCTTCCTAAGACAAAACAGAAACAATTTTCTCAGATGATCTGAGCAAATTTAGCTTGCAGACCGGTTCTTTACCCTACCACATGTATCCATAGAAGACCATTGCCCCATTGAGCCAGGTGGATTGAAAGACTTAGAATTCTCTTGGCCACCACTCCCAGGCAGCCACTGTCTCTTCTTTGTCCTGAGTTAGCAGCACAAGCAAATCTGGGAGTCGTGCTCAGCGCACGCCAGCTGCTGCATAATGACGCACGGACAAAGGAAAGCCGTGTTCCCAGGCCTGGCATCTCCCAGCAGAACAGTCTCCTCTTTGTGGCTTCAAAGAGCCCAGCACTATTTACAGCACTTCGGTTTCTGTTCTTCAGCAGTTTCATGTTCATTGAAAAACAACTTTCTAATTTTGTAATGCCGCACAAAAAGCACAGACGAGATGGATTTGTCAGCTGCTCCTGCGTGTAAAAAAAATAATAATTTTACCCCCAAGTCTTCCTTCACCAGACTCTTTCCACCCCTTCCCCAATACTCTCTCCCACCAAGAGCTTTTTCAGCTTCTGCCTTTGCAGGTGGACAAGTACCTTGCCTCTGGCGAAGCACTTTGTCGAGGCAATGGTAACACTGCAAAGGAATGCTCAGGGCAGGACTCACAGAAAGTCACTTTACATTTCTGAGCTTGGAAAAAGCTGTGAAGCCTCATCAAAAGATTAACAGATCTGGGAGCTCCTGTGAGATGACAGTGCAGCTCCTGACCTTCTGGAAAGTTTGTGGGAGGCATTGGTTTGTATTTATGGTGAATGCAAGAAGGGGCTGCATGTGATTTGCAGCATAGACCCACAGAAGATTTTGGCCTGGAAGACACCAACCCTCTGCCATGTGCAGGGACACCTGCCACTACACCAAGTTGCTCAAAGCCCCGTCCAACCTGGCCTTGAACACTGCCAGGAATGGGGCATTCACAGCTCCTCTGGGCAACTTGCACCAGTGCCTCATCACCCTCAGAGTGAAGACTTTCTTCCTGTTATCTGATCTTAATCATGAATCCAAAATTAATGTCTCATGATTGGGGAATATTTGAGGGGAAGGTGAGAATTAGGTCATAATGCCGTGGAAGAACTACAAAGGGGCTACAAAAATAGCTGGAAATATTTTATGCCATTGCTTACCATGGACCTACATACCTGTCACAACATCTACTTGAGAAGCCTAAAGTGAAATCAAGGGCTTATTTGAAGTCCAGAATGATTTACAATCCAGTTCCCTAAATGTCACGCTAAAAGAGAGCAAACTGAGAAGTTCCTACAGCATTTCAGAAAGAAGCTTGTCTAGATAGTGAACACCAACAAAGACAGAACACCTGGCAAAGTCAGAGCCACCACGCTTAACTTGGCTATATCTGAAGAAACACTTTTTCCACTTCTGAGCTCAAACTTACTTATTTTGGAGTGCTCACTTTTTATTCAGAGTTCTGCTTTGAGATCACATTAGGTGAAATTTCCCCCTTCATTTTAAGCAAAGCTTCTAGCCCTTCTGGTTTCAGGAGAAGTTTTTAAAATATTATATAAGTCAAGCAAAGGATTAAAATGCTGTAATAATTTCTGATGTCTGCCTTGAAATCAGGTTTGAGACAGTTTGGAGTCTCCTTGATGTGTTTTGAATATTTGTCATAGCTTTAGCTTTAGCTTCCTAAAATGTTCTTGTCTCAGCAAGGCAGACAAAAACATGGATGACTGTTTGACCTGAGCAGATCAGATACACCGTCCTGAAAGAGAACATGACTTTTGGCTCGGTGTGTGTGTCCTCAGCAGTTTGCTATTTGACCTTTCTTAACAAACAGCACTTCAGCAGCGGGACTGGGAGCTATTCCCCGGGCAATTCTTTGAGCCACTCTGTCATTTTTAAATATTTAAATGTCCTTTTAAAATGCTCTTCAGATTTCATAATATTCACCATCAAGTGTTTGCACCTTCTTTGCTGGGCACGTCCTCAAAGGCTTCTAGTTGCATGAGTCTCCTTACCACAGAGGGGCAAGCCTTGGACCAACAGCTTCTAAGGTTTTCAAAACTTTGCTAAATCAGTACAAACTGGTTCTGGCTGGAACATTTTATAGTTGGGCTGCTGGGGTGGTCTGAAGAGCTTTTTTTCCTCCTTTTGTGATGCATTGAAATCCGAGGCAGATGAGGAGGGGGCTGGAGAAGGTACTAGAGCATTTCTGGTCACAAATGGGGGAAATGAGAAGCTTGAGCCCAAATCTGCAGGCAGCCTCCTCTTTCCAAGCCCAGAACATCATTTATATTGGATTCAGAGGTTTTAAGACAATGTCAGCTTTCACCAGAGGTGATTTGGGACTTCGGGGTAAAAGAATAAGCATCTGGTGTCCAAGGTTAACATGGTATTCAGACAGAAGCATAGATCCTTGGAGAGTGAGCATCAGAAGACAAAAATGAGGGGACGCAGCATGAAAAGCTCAGCAAAGGCAGCAAGGTATGCCGTAAATTAATAATCAGATCAACTATCCAGAAAAACACAATTGAATGAGATGCAATTACTTAAAGGCAAACAAGCATGCAGAAACAAGAATAGCAAAATAAGCTACAGTTTTAGATCCCCTCTATGTGGTGCATTGGAGATGACCAGGTGGAGTCAGCTGGAGTCTCCTTGGAAGCCTTTCCATGCACTGGAAAGATTTTATGATCAGTTGCTGCCAATATTCAGTCACAGAGACAGGTCTCCACCTCAGATCTTGGATACAGACCCGTGTCTCTGATCAGCCAGAGACTAAGGCCTTGGAGCAGAACGCTGGAGGGAGCCCTGAGGCGTATGATAAGCACAGAAAATCAGAGTAAATGTCCGTGACAGTCCCTTTTAACGCCCATCTGACTTGAGAACTCGATACAAAATGGAGAACTTGGATGTGGCCTGAAGGGATCTGAGCAACGTGGCCCATACACACTGAATGGGAGAAGAATTTGGCCCAGGATACTTCCATTTCTCAAAGTCAACGTGTGTTTTGGGCTGAAAGAAACCCAAAAAAGGCTCCAAAGGGAATCACAGCTGCACCAAAGAGGGTGGAGGCAAACCTCCAGTGAATCACAGTCTTCTGGAAGAGTGATGCATGCTTGCAAGGAATCTTTATTTTGGGCAAAGTCAGTCACTCCTGAGTCATGCCAAAGCAACACCACTCAGATGATCAGGCAGAGAAAAATATCCACATTGCCTTTCCCAAGCAGAGCAGGTGGCAAATGCCATTCAGGGGAGTGACGATGTCCATCTGCAGCCCTGGTCCCTTTCAGAGAGCCCTTCCTCCTCTCTGAATCCTAAAACCCAAAAGTGAATGGGAAAGAGGTGGAAAAAGGCCTGGAGTTCAAACAGGGTCAGTTCAGCTCCCCAGCAGGGATGTGGTTGCCCCCCTGCAGTGAGTCAGGGGCCAGGAGGGCACCCAAGCTGCACCACCCCGGCTCCTGTGCAGCTGCCAAGGCCAATCCCTCCAGCCACAGAAGAGCCTGCCAGCCCCAATTCCTGGGAGCAGGAGGAACTCATCAGGGGCAGGGAGGGGAGAGGGGGTGCTGGAGGCAGCAAGGGGTAGCATGGGAGGCAGGAGAGGAGAAAATGAATTGAGGGCAGAGAGGATGTCTCCAAAGAAAGCCAGAAAGCACCTACACATAGTATATAAATAAACACTTTCCTGTCCCTAATTTTGACACATGTGGAAAAAGACCTTTTTTGCTGTGCATGCTGGTGGATCTGGGGGTGGATCTCAGCAGCTGCAAGAGGAGCACGTACTCCTCAGTGACTCCCTTCACGTCGGGATGGGAGCAAGGAGAGACCTGCAGACATCCACCCACTGCTGCTTCCCTCAGCTCCTGCACACCCAACAGTCAAAAAGCCCCAGATACTGGGTGACTTTAGCATCCCCAAGAACAAGGCAGGAGTCCTGCCCACGCACACCTCAAAACTCTATTTCCTTTCACTGAAACAACTTCTGCCCTTCAAGGCTGCAAGCTTAACAAAAAACCACAAATGGGATCTACTGTTTCAGCGTGTTTTCCAAAGAGAGAACACCTGTGTGCACGTGGGAGGAAAAACCATCCGCTCAAGCTTGGGCACCCAGGAGAAGGACCCACGTCATGCCCATTATTTCAAGCCAATGTAATTTTCCTAGAAATGGTAGGGACTTGGGTTACTCTGGCTTGCAGATGGGGAGAGGAGCTCAGTGTCTTTAGAACAGGCAGTAGGTCTGAGCATGACGCTGGCAGTGAGTCAGGTCAGCTCATCATCCAGGCGGCTGAGGTTTCACAGGACAGAGTCAGCAACTTTCTCAGCTCCAGTTAGAGCACAGAGTGAGCTAAACATGAAAAAACAGCCTGAAGCCAAGCCTCTAAAAGCTGAGAATACATAATTTGATGCTAAAGTAGGTCTTGATTTCTACTGAGCCGGCTCTCTGGTGCACATTCCTGCATCAACTGCTTCACATTGCATCAGGCCGGAGCATCACAGTACCTCTTGTTCACTGCTTGCACCACAGCTTGGTTTCTGAAGCAGTGAGCTTCAGGTAGCTCAAACTTGCCACGCAGAGACTTGTGCTTGGGTGTTGTTTGGGCAAGCTTCCGTTAAAAGCAGTTTATTTTCCCCAGAGCTTTGGCAAGGAAGTAAATATGCTAAAAAGGCCAAGACACACATGGCCTATCCATCAGCTTCTTCCCTCTGGGTGAATGACATTAACACTATAATCCATCCATCTGGCATATCTGAAAATGGTTCAGGATCCATTCCTGTCAGCCCTCCTTTGATGGTTCCAAATGAGGGTACCCAAGCCAGAGGGCACAAGGATTTTAAAGGGGTTTCATTCTACCAGTCCTACCATCTCCTGAACTTCCCTTCACCTGCTGCTAGATGGAGGAGGAATGGTTCACTTCAGATAATAGAATTTGGGGTCATCCTTCCTTTAAACCAACAAGCTAACCCCCAAAAGGATTGGATACTGTACCAAACAACTTCAGCAGAACTTAGAAATCATTGCTGCTACTTGCTTGTGTCTGCAGGGAACTTGACACAGCAGACAGTCACTGTAGGGTCCCAAAACCACAGTGGTTTTGCTCCCTTTGGGGAAAACCCAGCATCTTGGGGTCTTTTCTTCACACAGCCAAGGTGACAGAGGCAAGGGGCAACAGAGAAACACTGACCTAGTTAACATTTACACATGCACATACCACATTAACATGTACTTTTTTTCTATTTCTCATCTGGTTTCATGAAATTAGATGGAAGCATCACAGTAGGCTCTGCATATAGGCTAGCAGATCACTCACCACATGAACTGGGGCTGTCTGGAATTCTTACATCTTTTTTTCCATTAGGAACAAGAGACTGTTGTAGTTCTGGCACTGAGATGAGCTGAGGGCATCAGTTTCCATGCAAATCCCTATGATATCAGTCTGTTTATGGGGGAAAATAAAAGTTCAAAAACACAGGAACTGGAGAAAAGCCAAAGAATAGGAAAATCAGAGGCTGAGCCCTTAACTGAGCAAAGCTGAGAGAAGCCACTTTTCCTGCCTTCTCCCTTTAGCATGGTCAGTTTGCAACTACACATCTCTACCATGTAGTAGTGTTCCTTCTTGGTAAAAAACCTGCATTTGCAAGGCTGGCAGGTCTGTCATCCTGCCATTTGGTTCTCACAAAAGCCAGGAAAATTTATCTGTCTTGAAGGTATTTATAACTTTCAAAATATACAACAGAACTGGTCTGGCTTTAAGAAATGGTCTGTAAATTGTAAAGGAAACATCTGAAGTTATATCAGTGATTTAACAGACACATACTGCAAATGCATTTTTATGTACAGATATAAAGCAAATCATTGCAGCCTGGCACTCTCAAAACCCTACCTTGCCTTTTCCCTGCTTCTTCAACTTCATCTCTGCTACTGAGTTCTTCTTTTAAGGACCAATGCCACCCTACTTCAAGCCAGGCTTTTATGTATATGCATCTCTGGGCACATCAAACCCCCAAAGGAAAGGCTTTCCTCGAGGAACTGGCTCAGTTCAGAGTCTGTTTCCCATTTTGGACATCATCATCACCACACCAACTGCTCTCCCCCGGATGGAAAGAGAAAAGAGGACGGAGAAATAAGAGCTGCCTGGAAATTTTTCCATCAAAGTCTAGACACGTCATTATGGGGAAATAGTCTGCAACAGAGGTGCTCTGAAAGTGAAAATTCCTGAATAAAAAAAGTAGCTTAGAGAAGGTTTCCAGAAATGTTTGGGTGATTTTATTCTCCCTTCCCCTTACTTCATGAGGTGCTAACCATGGTATGTCACAGGATAGCACAGAAGCTCAACTGTCTTACTGTGTTTTGAATATCAGCCAATAAACAGAACCAATTTAAAGCACCTTTTTTTTTTTACCATCAGGCTTTTGTTACATGGGAGCCAAGATATATTTCAAAACAATGGTGTTATTCAAAATACAGAGGGAAGTCTGCCTCATTGGCTTGGTAATGTAAAATTTATTTTTAGTCAAAAAGAAGTCAGTTTTTTGAAAGGTCACTGGAAAAGCACAATTGGCAGATGCTGAATGGCTCCTTCTTATTTAACCACTCAGTCATGAGGACTAGGGAAGAGTGGCAGATGGTCCAGCCATCACTGTGAGAAATGCTTACTTTAGTCTTAAACTTGAGTCCATAGACTCATGTGAGCCATTATGGATGCATCCTATTAAAGAAACACTAAAACAGATCTGACATTTTAAATATTTAAATGTTTGTCAATCTAGATTGCTCATTGTTTGGGTGCTTGTTCCCTTCCCCTCCATCCCTATCCCTGATAGGGGTAGCTAAAGTTACACATACACCAGGGCCCATCCTCTGAAGTTGAACCATTTAATCACTAAGAAATTAAAAAAAAAAAAGAACCCAAAACCAACCAACCAACAAAAAAAAAAAAAAAACAAAAAAAAAAAAAAAAAAACCAAAAAAACCAAAACAAACAAAAAACCCAACAACAACAGATGTCATATTCCAATAAACTGTGTTTTGGTGCTTGCTGCTGCTCTAGCACAGCCAAGGCATGTGCAAGGCTGCAGCTGAGCCAGGCAGGGCAGGGGGGGACAGGAGCAGAGTCACGCCACAGCCACACTTAGCCACTGAGAAGGGATGTGATGAGGGAGCTGCTGCCCCTCGATGCACAACAAGGCACTGATGAGCTGGGGAAAGCCAGAGTCCATGAAACAGTCTAAATGCTTATACACTTTCCCTGTGGCCCCAGAAGTCAGGGGGATGGGGCCAGCTGGGATGCAGAAAGTGTAAAACCTGTAGAGATGAGCAGGTTTTTCTCATTTAGCTCAGCTGTGGCTCTGCCTGCTTTCTGTCTCTGAGGTTACAGGCAAGGGGCTCACATCTCTCACAGTTCTTTCCCAGAGAAGACCATGTGAATTTTGAGCCACAAATGAAGATGAAGGAGGAAAAGAAATCTGCAGCCTCTAACTGTGTCTCTCTTCTTTCCTTTTGCCTGTCTGTGAATGCATCAGATGTCAGACAGCCTGCAATGCCCATCTTTTGGTCCAATTTAGGAAGACCACTCTGTAAGAAGGGGTTTTGTTAGCTACAAAGAGATGTGGAGGGAAGAGAACAGTTCATGGGAAACATTTTGTGTTGAGGTACCTTCACAGCTGATGGAGGTGCATTTCAGTAACGCATTTCATCAGGGATCATGTGTTTCTTTTTACCTTCATGGTCGGTGGAAGTGTAAAGAAACACATGGTCCCTGATGAAAGCATTACTGAAAATACTAAACACGGATACTAATGGATTTCAGACAAGTTTCTCGAAACTCTGTAACTTTCCTCTGCAATCATCTGGGCTGGAGTTACCAGGTAGCAACCTCAGGAAAAACCCACAAAGTTGGTTCTCTTAATTTCATTCAGCAGGGGTCAGGAATGTCAGACACACTTGCTATGGCAAGACATTTCCCACAAGATTATTTAAAGATGAAGTGCTGTGAGCAAGGAGCCTTAATCCTAAACTCAGCATTAATGCAATCTTTGGATCACTGACGGACACAGCCGGCCTCCTCTGGCCAAACACCAAACTTTCACCTCTCCCTCCAAGCTGGGGCTGCTGCATGCTGGAGAGATCTGCCCTGAGCTTTGTAGTGGAATTTATTTATTGGAGCATGCCAAAGTGCTTTGAGGCAGCTGATGTATGGCTGCTAATGTGCAGTAACTACTGTTGTATTAGCAGCACATTGTACCAGCTGTCAACAAAATAAATTATCTGGGATGCTATTTGGAGACTAAGAGCTGAGCTGTTCTGTTTGGCCTCTGAGAAAAACATGTATTTTGTTTCACATCATAACTCTACACATAAACAAACATAAATGTTCATAAATCGGTTTCCAAGAGCATAAAACCACTAAACTATACACAGCCTTGAGAACCAGTCCACGGAGACAGATTACCAGCATCAGAGCTTAATGTTGCATGAGAGGCCATTGAAGTCACAGCATGAAAGTGCAAAATATTTGTGGGTATAAGCTCTTAGCACCACCCTGCTGCCAAATCCCATGGGGGAAAGAGCATCAAGTCCCATCCACCCTCAGGAATCACTCTGCTTCTCAGAGAGATGGACTAAAACCAGGGGACAGCACAATCATCCACTCCGTTTTCTGAGATACTAGGCTAAATGCCTCCTGAGCTGTTCTAAACAGTGTTCAGAAACTCCTACTTGTGCTTCACAAGAAAGCTGACACACCCCAAATTTACAGACTTTCTGGAGCTCTGAGGGAGCCCAGCTACACACTGACACAGAGTTAAATCCCAGCCCACCTGCAAATTTCACCGTGGACTTCAGTGGCATCCATTCCATCCTCAGCCACTGAGCCACACATTAGAGATAATTAACCTAGAAATTGTCTAGCAGCTGAGAAAGCCACTGGCATAGTCCTAGAGTGTTTTTTTTAAACAAAAAAACAAACAAACAAACAAAGGCTCCGCCAAGGCTCTGGATATCCTGCTACAGCAGCAGGGCTGCCCTGACTGCGAGCATGGGGTGGGCAGGCGGGGGGCTGGGGCTGGACTGCGGGCAGGGAGCCCTGGTGGGGAGCAGCAAGGGACAAGAGAGTGTGTTCTGAGCGTGCGGACAGCCAAAGGGCACAGGCCTGGGGTCAGCACCGTGACTCCCAAGCACCATCCTGAGACTCCTCGTGCTGTCCTTGCTCCTGCCCAAGGAGGCGACTGGAGCTTCCCACCCCGCCTAGCACGGTGGCAGTCGGCAGCAGCGCGCTGGCAGCGGTGAGGGTGCGGAGTGAACTCCTCAGCTCGCTCTGGCAGCCCTGCTCAGAGCCCTGGGCTCCCGTGCGTTCATCCTGTGATTTTAAATGCGGGCTCAGTGCCCGGGCTGTGCTCCCAGCAGCTCCCGCCCGGCCCAGCAGCGCCGTGCCCCAGCTCCCAGCGCTGAAGCAAGCAGCTGTGCTTGCACAGTATGATGCACAGTCCCAAGCCGGGAACCCTGCCCAGCTGGGTGTTTCTGCCTCTGCTCTTCCAGCCCCACCAGATGTTACCCTTTAAGGCCACTTGTAGGCAGGCTTATTTTGACACCTACACTTTTCTTTAGTCAGTGGATGAAGAAGCCCAAGTGAAAAACCTGCTTAACTGGAGTGTTTTACAATATTTGCTGTAGCAAAGGACCATCATTAGGGGATAATTCATTAATTTCTGTAATGGCTATTGAAGGAGCCAAGGGCAACATCCTAACCGCAGTGGTTTATGTAAGTGTTTAATTCAGGCTAAATTGGTCCTGACCTGATTTGATGGAGTAGCAAGATTTTTTTTTTTTAATGTGAATACTACATATGTACCATAATACTTTAATTGTTTCAGTTTTTTTAAGACAAGAGCAACAGTTTTAATTAAAACTAATAATCTGAAATACATTTTCAACAGAACCAAAGGATGGCAATCAGTGTTACAGCCATCAGCTATGGAGAAGGCAACATTCACCTCTAAGTCTGAAGCCTATTTAAGCATCTTCAGGCCTCCCAGAGAAGACAGTGAACTCTGATGCCTTGGGAGAATGGAGGTACAGGCCTCTAGTCTGTAGCTTTTAAAAGCTAAACTAATAAATATTTTAGCTTTCCAAATATAGGTGTGAAAGAGCAAAAGCAACCAAAGCACTGGGGTGCCTTTGTAAAGACTGGCCTATTTTAATCACACAGGTCAGTCTACAACATTTGACTGATAGCTCTTTTAACCTCTAAGAAAGGAAAGAACCTTGAAAAGATCTGATTTACAAATCTGATTTACAGTTTAGAATCTAAACTGATGAGATGCAGCAGCCAGGATCATCTTACATTATTGTAAAGTTATCTAGAGAGCTAGAGCTGTTGGCCAGGCTGCAAAAAAATCAGTATGTAGCAAGTAACATAGAAAACAGGAGATTTCCCCATTGAGAATATGGATTTCATGCTGTCAGTATGCAGAGCTGGACTCAGTTCAAGAACTGCTGCAGTCATATTGGCTTTGCTTCCAAACATTGCAACTTCAGAAGTTTCTCTCCAACAGTCTAGCAGATGTCATGTCTAGCACCTTCAGATAAATTAAATCTCCCATGGTGGGCTCCAGGGGTGCAAATGCCACTCATATGGTCAGCTGGGTACACCTGACCCACCTGAGATGAGCTCCAGAGGAGACCCATGCATGGTGGACTTTTCCCACTGTGAATTCCTAATGTTTCCCAGCAGGCAGAAACTTCCTGTGTTGATTTTCTTTGCAAGCATCCACTACTGAAAACAAGGCTTAAATGAATCTGTGAAGCTCTGAACATGGATTCTCCTGCCCCCTTTGACCCTTCAGATTAGGCAATGCTGCTGGAAATCAGTTCCCCACCCAGCATGTACTGAAAAGCCCACAAGAGTAACAAAGAATGAGAGAAGGCACCAGCACAAGGGCCATGGGAGCCAGCAGGAGTCGAGCCCTTCCCTTCCAACCAAGTTCCATCACTGCCAATGCAACTGTTTTCCTTCCTCCTAAAAACTCACCTGGCTGTCAGTAGTGGCTAGAGATGCACACACAACCCAGGAAAAACATAAATCCCTCCTTTGTCTGGTCCCTCTCCCTTATTAAGGTTACCAAGCATAATGTGTTACCTGGTATCAGCTTGCACCAAGGACACACAGAGTCAACAGCAAACCCAAGATAAGATGGATTAGCTCAAGCCTTGGTGATGGAGGGTTAAACTAATCCATTTAAACTTGAATTTGCAGTAGGTAAAGAGCACACGTGCAAGTAATTGTTTCACCTCACCTTCCACAGTTTAAGCTGTGGCAACACATCTGCTTAGTCTAAGCTGCTCGTTTCCATTTCTGGGTGCATGGTGTTGGCACAACAGTGCTGAGACTCTTCTGAATTCAAATTCAGCATTGCAGCACGAGAGGGAGGTCAAAACAAGGACTAAAAATCAGCCAGGCCCATAAGGACAGCACAGTCTCCAGCAATGCTCCTTGGGGATAAAGTATGACAGAACTTTTTCCAGCAATTCATTTTTCAGTGCCATATGTAATCAGATGATGAACTTAAGTCATAAGCATCCTCCAGTGAAATGACATCTACATTAGTGCCTTCCTTCTGACACATTGAAAACTGAACATAAACTGGCAGGAATTCAGATAAACAGCTCCACAGAAGATACTCCCAGATTTGCAGCTGATGATCTCCAGATCTGCTGTATAAGCAAGAAGTCTCCACCTGTTCATGCATAAACAAGATTAAAAAACCCCAAACAGATGGTGACTTAATCCCCAACTCCATCACCACTGATGTTAGACAAAATGAGGAACATGCCTCACTAAAACCTTTGCTTATACTGGAAAAACCTTCAAAACTGGGTGTCTGTAAGGACATTCCAAAGTACTGCAATAATGTGGCGATTTCAATCTATAAAGGGAGACATCTGACTTTAAATATTGATTAGAGGCACAGAGTATTTAACAGGATCAAGCAACAACTGAACATGCAGAAGTGGAAAACTCATGCCTCAAACAATCCAACCTGAGGAACAGAGGAGAAAATAGCTGTCCATCTCCCACCACCTTAGGATCACTTGAAGTGGCCACCACCTTTTTCACACTGTCAACTAGCATTAAAATATAGAAAACCAGCCAAAACTGCTGCTGTTATTTCAGCAGGTTTAAAAACATGCCTTATGCTAAGGATGGTTCTTGAAAGGGAAGCAGAAGCTTGTCCCTGGTGTCCTGGTTCCCCTTCCCTCAGCTCCTGCTGAAAGGCACAGTGTCTCTACAGCTAACAGTGGTCTCTACACCAGCCAAAGGAATCCCTTCACATCTGGGACTGGGGAGGAGGGCCAGACACCCTCTCAAGTTCCACAGAGGCAACAAAAAGGAATAATTGCTCCTGTATGATTACAGCATAGTAGCAGTGAATTTTACACTGCTAATAATGGGGTTCCTGTGATGCAGGAGCCTCTGGGAAGGTCCCAGAGCAAGGAAAAGGACATCACTGGCTCAAACCTAAATCATAACTATTTCCTTCACAGATCTGAAAGTTAATCTACTGCAAGCATGAAACTTTACCCTCCTAAATCATTTTACTCCCTTTCTATTCTACGGGACAATTTACCAACAGAATCTGCAGTAGGAAATGCTGAAAGGAAAGTTTCCTCTTCAGGAAGACACTCCACCACACACTGCTCCACTTTACATTGCCCTTCTGCCTGAAAGAAGGAAAAAACCTACACAACCTCAAGACTCTCTCAGACTGATAAAAATGTACCCAGTTCAGAATTTTTTTTTTTTACTAATGAATAAAACTTGTGGGGGGGGGAAAATCATATGGTGTTTAATAAAACCCAAATGTTTTAGTCAATTTTTAGGAACTCTAAAATCCAGGGAGATGGATCTACACCATTCTTATGATGTTCCTATTAGGAAATACACAGTAGGTATTCTCCAAGCTGCAGAAGGCAGGTCCAAATCTGTCCTTTAAGGTCCCCTAAGCAGGTAGCTGTGTCACAGGTACAGACACACTCCAGACACACTCAAAGATAACACATCAAAGGGGGCACAATAACTGAACCATTCAAGCAACTGCTCACAAGACAGCTTTGGTCAAAATTAGGCAGGAGTTCAAACAGCCCAGCCCCAGCTCACGTGGTCTGAACAGACTGGAGAGCACAGCTCAGACAGCAGAGGCAGCTGTAATGCCTGCAGCAGCCAGGGGAGAGCTCACATAATGACATTCCCAGTGCCTAATGCATATGGAAATAATCAGGTTCCTTGTAAAAAGCACAGGTTCACCTTCCCTCTTTCAGCACCACACTGATGGCCAGGAAGTCTTTTCAGAGTGGTTGACTGCTCCAGACCCAAGGGCCTGGTGTTAGAAACATCCAGACACAAGTATTGTCTCAGTGGTACAGGACCTCTATACCTTTAAACTGATGGGCCTAAATGTCTGACCTTCCAAAGAGCGAGTGCTTCATGTCAAACGGTCTGAGAGTTTAAAACCAGCTTTTACATAGGGTTTAAAACAGGTGTTATTGTTCAAATGTCTAGTAAGTCAGTGTTATTTCATTTATATTAACACAAATCTGAAGTAACAGTTTGACCAAATTTATTATTTTCCTGACTGTATTAATTTTACAAAGTTCTTATTTAAGCAACCAGATTCAACTAGCATAACAAATTTTGCCTAACAGGGCAAAAACATATCATTATCAAGATATTTTAAAGCATGTTGTTTTCAATAAGAGTTTAATTTGTATTTCTATTTCAGAGTTTGCATGTTCATAGGAAGCTTACAGACATCTGGATTCCAGTTCAGGATTTATTTGCATACAAAAATATATTATAATGGAGAAAAGCATTAAAGTTTTCAACTATATAAAATTACAAATATATTTGCATAAAAGCAACTTTAAATTAAAATTCAAGCTATATTTTAAAGTAAAATACAGCTCTAACATTTAAGTTATTCCATCTGCTGCAAAACAAAAAAAAAAAACAAAACCAAAAACACCCAAAAAAGCCCAAACCCCAAAACCAACGTTGCCAGTTAAATACTTGTAGGAGTTCACGAAGGTTATGTTCAGAGGGTATCTTGGGGAGCGAAGTTATCAGACAAGGGCAGCAGTTCCCACTGATTGATGTCATTTTTCCTTCAGAGGACATTCACATGCAAGCACAATGCTGAAAATTCATTTCACATACCTGAAAATACAGAACAAGAAAGATCACTAACTCTCTATTAAATAAGATTGCATGTTGTTGACATATCAGACACTTGCCTATGCCCAACTTGCTAGACTGCCTGACAAGCCAAATTATGTCTTTTTTTAAGTTAACAGGAAAGCTGAAATGCTGGTGTGCAAAAAAGACAAGGCAAGTATTGTTCCAACAAGTGCATTAGGCTTGAAAAGGTATCTGAACAAAGTTCTGTGTAACCTCAAGCATATACATACAACTCCTCAAAAATGTGATAAATACCAGATGGAAGTTGGACTTCTTCCTCACTGTACAGTGATACTGTACAAATGAAACTCTGCTAAGATCACTGAAGATTTGTCTACTTGAGGTTTAAAAAAAAAAAAAATCACACCAAAAAAAAGGCACAAAACCACTAGAGCAGGTGGTAGTTCCTGCCTTCTCCTTTGATGTACTTTGCAAGGGAAAAATAAAATCTACGTATTATAGGCAGCCCCTTTAGACCTGCAACATGGCTGTGCAAGATACAACAATGCAAATATTTGCTGGTTTGAGCTTTCATTGTCCTACAGAAACCTTCAAAAACTTGGATTTTTTTTTCAGAAGAGTGGTCAATTAAATTTCAATGGTAAAGATGGAGTTAGCTCAAGCTTACTTCCATGACAGAAGACAGGAAACTAAAAAATGTATTTTAAGCATGAGAAGTGAAACCAGGATTAAGATACAAGTAAGACAGCAGGGAAGCAGGAAGCTCATAAGGGCAGCTGTCTTGAATTAACTTCATATCTTCAAGAAATACAGGGAAGGGAAAACACCTAATGAGTACACAAAACTCTCAGTTCATAGTTGAGAGGGCCTTGTTTATGTTGCTATTAAGGTCTAGTCCTACAGCTTGTTGGTTTGGGCTCTATAGCCTAGTTCCACATAAAAAAACCTCCAACCTGAAACACAAAAGAAATGTTATTATGTCCACAACAGAAGAGGAAGAAGCAAAAGGAATAGACAGAGTACATGGTTGGCAATAGGTGGCCAGTTTTTTGGTTGTTTTTCTTTAAAAATCATATTGAAGAATTCATTACTGTAGCTGAAAGATACAATTTCTAGACAGTGCCAGAAACAGTGATCCAAGTTCCATTCCTGGTAAAAACAAGAACAAACAGGATTTTGACATTTAGTTTAAGTCAATAGATACAGATATCTGCTCCTTAATTCTTTCATAAAGCGAAGTCTAGAACAAAAAGGTTTTTTCCTTACCAAAGGATACTCCTTCAGTTACTTAGCTTTGTAGTGAAGAAAATAGATCACCAGTTTTTAAACTGAGTTTAAAGTATTTAAGAAACTGATGTTTATTTATCCATCCACTGTCAAGAAGGGGTGAATTGCAGCTGACTCAGAGATGGGACCAGGGGTTCATTGAGTTCGGCCTTTGTCACACAGGATAAACTGCATGCCTTGAACATTCAGGCAAAGTCTGAATTTAGTCTGTTTTACCTTTTTATGCAGATAATGATCCACAGGGCTAGCAAACTAAAAGGAAGCCACCTTATATAAACTATTTCTATTTTTCCCTTCCCTTTCTCCCTGTACATTGGCTTTCAACACCCTTTGTAACAAGTTCCAAGTGAGATGCAAGCAACTAATAAAAATCTACTTACTTGCTAGTGTTCTGTCAAGATCAGCAATGAAGTCCTCCAGCTCTTTTGTGTCTCCAAGCTTTGCTGCAAAACAAGGGTCAATACTGATTAGATGTGACCTCTTTCTCTGGCTAGAAAAAACACTAGAAACACATGAGCCTCCAAATAATTTTCAGGGGTAGCAAACATGCTGTGGATTATGGTCAGCAAAGTTCAATAAAGTTGCTGCAATGTCCAAAAGCACTTAGAGAACATGGGAGACTGAGCTGAAGTTCTAGCTTTCATAGTTTTCTATTTGACAGAAGCAACGCAAAGCAATACTTTATGTAGTCTCCTTAAAAAGAAGGGGTTGCAGTGAAGAATAAAAGATACATATCAACTAATCCATGTCTTTGCTGCTGTGGCCATCTTTTCTGTTCATCTCTTCAGATGCCGTATGCATGGGCCTAATCAATCCCTGTGAGCTCCCAGCCCTACTCGAATCTCAGCCCTTTAAAACCACGTCAGTATCACAGGTTTGCTGTGCTGCCAGATCCTTTGACCTTGGTCCATACACTATAAATGTGGAACCAAACATCCACCAAATTTTCCACTCCTGGCAACACCACTGGTTCCACTCAATCTAGTTTTACTGCAAGTTGCTTCCTTATCTCATGTCTGTGGTCTTTTCCAAGACAGTTCCAACTCTTCCTGTCTTCTCATCAGGAAGAGCATCTTGTGCTTTAGTGTAATTCTTCACCAAATATTTCCTGTCAGTTTAGCTGAGCTCTTTTTTTGCTACTTCACAGAAACTGTTACTCATTATTTCTCCTTAATATCCCACTAATTGAAAAGAAAGCATTGGTTTTTTGTTACTGCTCACTGTGGAAAAGATATGGAAGCATGAAAGGCTATTGAACATGCACCATGTAGTACAAATGTGTGAGTGTTCACTTATTGATATGTCTGCTCCAGAGTTAATCCAAGTTAACCTGAATGAAACACTGTCCTGGGAAGTCAGATCAGCTGCAAGACAGAAGCCTCTTTGAAACAGCATAGCTTCAAAAGAGGAAGGAATTGCTAATAGATGGCTTATACAAGCACTGTGTAAGGTCTATATGGATCTGAGCAATTGTGTTAACTTAAATGGCAGCATATGGCTTCAGAGGAGTCCCTCTACCCCTGCATCCAGGCTAAGCATTTTTATAGAGAAATGAGACATTTAAGCCACTTAGTTGCTTCAGAAAAGAAGTAACACAAGTTAATAATTAATCTTTGTCAGCCAGAAAATTACAATTTTTTTAGCTCGATGTTTCAAAACCAAAAGACTTGCCAGGCCACCTGCAAAATGCAGATACAGAATGCTACTGCCATTTATAATCAAGAGAACAATACTTGGATCTGTAGTGTGCTCAACAGTAATCCTTAGTTTTATTGACATTAAAAAAAACCAAACAAAATCTAAAAACAACAACAAAAAAACACCAAGAAAAAAAGCCAAAAAAATCCATGCATGCATGTGAATCCTGGCTCCCAGCAAGAAGCCCATATAATTGAGGATTAGGAAGAAATGCCAACAGCTAAAATTAAGATACCTTTACAAGGAGTTACTGAAGGGGACGGCAAGCTTGGAGTAGATGCAGTCGAAGAGTTGAGCTTTTCATCACTGAGACTGAAACTATTTCTGTAGAGGGAATCTGCACCTGTAAAAAAGCAACATTATCAAGTAAATTTGACACCTTCTGAAGTTTGCAATATAATTTAAACCCAAAATGCAGCCTTTCCTATACAGATTTCAAAGTCTGTAGAACTCAAATTTAAAGTCTTCAAAACCAGAGAAGTGAATAAATAAACCATTTATTGTGTGAAGTCTGCTGCTCCCACCCCTACTGTTAAAAAGAAAGCAGGCCTAGGCTCAATCCTTGCCCCCAGTAAGGAAAGCTTTCCCTGAAGTCAGCACCATTTGAAAAATTAGACAGAAATTACAATTATCCCACATCAGCAAAATTAGATATGGTAGGATCTGCCCAATTCACAATAGTCTGGGAAATTCTGTTACCTACATTTTTCAAAAGTTACCAAAAAACCCTGAATAGAGAGCTCCAGGACAAGGACAACCCCCCAGAATAAAGAATACATTTAGTGTTGTCCTTTATCCCCAAAACAAGTGCACCCCTTTCTCCATACATTACTCTGCTGCTTTAAGTACGACATTTTTAATTCTTTTATTCTGTGACTCTCTGGAGTTCATGAAGCAGTACACTGATACACAAGATATCCTGCAATCTTATTTTAGGTGATCTTTCAAAGAAAGCTTTATACGCCCTGGAAAGGAATAGAAAGGGCCCCAATACCATTTTGATGTTCTTGTATTTTAGAGAAGGCCTTAAGCTCAAAAAGCATCCAAAAGTATCTTTAAGTACAGGGGCACCCCAAGTATTAGTTGTGGCTCCCCTGGAAAGAGGCATTGTCATCCTGCTGGAGACTCTAAAACTGCTGCTCCTGCAGTTTCAAGCCAGTGACCTGAAAACTGTAGTTCTACAAAAAGACACCACTGTGATACAAACATGTCCATGGTCTCCATTTACTTGGCACATTGCCTAGGACATCAATGTATGTCTCAATATATGTGGTGGTGACTACCACCGCTTGCCACTGAGGCCAGCAATTCTGCTCCCTGCAGCACACACGGCACTTGTCCCCGGAGCCACAGCCTGGGAGGTGCTACACTGCAGCACCAAGTCCATTGAAGAGAGAATTGTCACGCTTCCGTGGATGCCTGTCCCATTTGCTGTGCCAGGAGAGGACTGCTTTAGCTCAGTTAAGGGTGTCTTGATGAATTGGCAAAAGGGGGCAGGACCACAGCTCGCCTTGGAAAGATCTGCACATCTCCACCTCCACTGAGCGTCTGGATGTCTCCAGACAGCAGACACCGAGAACATGCTCTTGCAGACCTGTGCCTCAAGTGCAGCCATCTTTGGGAAGAAGAGTGTGTGTCCCCACCCCACCTCCTCTAGCCTGCTGTCCTTTCCAGCACAAAAGCACCTTCCACAGGAGCATACAGGCACAGTGACAAGGCAGACCAAACGACTGCACCTACAAAGCCTCTCGGATCTTTCCTCAGCCATAAAAGCTGATTTGTTTGTTCTGTGTCAGCTTCCAAGCTCACCTCTGTTACAATACACACTGAAAAGACTTGGGAGAAAAGCTTCAACCTGGAATACTTTCCTCTTTCCCATGCATTTTGGCCCACCACTGGGCTGTATTTTCAGTTTCCTCTGCCATCTCGGATCCTGTTCTGGCAAACACACATGACTCACACAGCACCACACAAATGTGAGCGATGACGTGACTGACATCTGTCACCTGGGGCTATTGCCACCTGGTCAGCCACCACTTGGTATTTCTTGTTTATAGAGATGTTTCTTCAAACTACCCTCTAATTGCAATTTTTTAATCTCCACTCTTAAGAAGTGCTGTTCTCTCTTCACTTCAGCAGATCAAAACCAAGCTACTTGAAACTTCAAATACAAAAAGGACTTCATGAATACAATACAGAAATGAGATAATTTTAGCCAGAAAAATGGAAACAAAAATAAGCCATTTTAAAAGTAGCTCCTAAAAACAGAAAAAAATTTAAAATAACCTAAGGGTGAAAGAAATCTGGTAGTGTTCTGCAATGACGTGTGTCACCAGTGCTGTACTACACCACATGAACCCTGTACATTAACTGATACTTTCTCTCCACTAAAGGTATGGCAAATTTCCTCTGAAATCAGTTTCCAGAACAATTGCCTACTAAGGCCACATTTTTTCAGCCAAGATGCAAATCCCAGTGACTAAGAAACACGGAATGGAAAATTCTAGCTGTTCAGGACAAAATCCCTACTGTCACCAAAAACCCAAGTAACTTGTAATAGCTCCCACAAACAGTGCTGTAGCCAAGACTGTAATTCACTGAAACGCTGACAGAACAGACCAAAGATAAAACACTTTTCAGGCTATTTATTTGAATAGAGGAGAACAAGAATTTCCAAATTAATTCATATTTTAAAGATTTTACAGCTCATTGAATTAATAAAAAATACAGAGCTCTATGGTTATAAATCTGAGTATGCTTTTAATGTGAAATGTCTGATACTAACATCCAGACACCAAATGTAGCAAGGCTGGGTTGCATCAGAAAATGTAATTTCATACTGGCTTCCACAAACATTATGCCGGGAAATATTTACAACTGGACAAAGATAAAATATGACAAAACTGTTGCTTTAAATCTCTGAATATTTTTCTTCCAGTCTCAAAAGGTGAACTGTTTTCACATAACAATGTTATCTTCTGATGGGTTGTAATATTTTCAGTAAAATATCAACATTTATCTTTCTCAAAGCAAAAATATACTTTAGCTACTGACTGTGGCTTATTCATGCCACCAAGCATCAGAAATTCTAGTGATGTAAGGAGAAATGCACTGACTCCACCAGCAAGGTCACCATGACTGCTGAAAACAATGTACTCTTAAAAAATACTTATGACATGCAGCACAGAAAAATACCCTCTTTGGCAAAGTGTGGCTGTGGGGCAGAAAGCTCTGGGAAAAGGACACTTCAGTCTTTGCTCTCTACCAGCTGCCCAAGCCAAGATTTGCTCATTCACCTCCAATAATGGCCCTTGGAAGAGTTCCACTGCCAGACAAATACAACATCCTCTGCAACCCAATAACCAGGGGCTGATGCCAGAGATCTCATTGCTGCTGTCCTTCCTCACCCAGCTCCTTCTCTCCCACCACAAGTTTGTAATTCATGACCTATTTTTCACTTCGTACATTGATTCTAGTCCCTGTGCTTATATATAGACTGTGCCACTTCAGCTGTTTAAAAAATAACAAATTGTCTCTCCAAAAGAAAAAAAAAACCTTAAAATCTGAGACTTTTGTCAGTCGATTTGCATCAGTCAAGCTACACTGCAAAATTAGGGGGTAGGAATAAATATGGGTGTATTTTACTTTGGCAAAGTAATCTGTAGTTAGTATAACTTTACTGTTCCAGTATATGGTTAAACCACAAAATAAACCATGGCAACACCATGTAAATATAGAAATGTCACCATGAAATGAGCAATTGAAAGGCTCTCGGCAGTAATGGACTGAAGGAGGAAAACCTCAAACTTTTCATTTCAAAACAGACAACGGAAAAATTCAGCTGTGTCGCTTCTTTAGTACCATGCTCTTTCTAGTACCATGGCTCAAGATACAATTTTGAAGAGCACTGGAGTTGGTAACATTTTTACTGCAGTTTTCAGTGGGGAAAGTTTTAGGGGAAAAAGTTAAAGCACATCCTTAAAGCCTTCAGAGAGAAGCTTCACAAGTCCACTCAAGTGTCTACAAATCATGAATTTATTACGAAATTTATTATGAAACAGTAACTCAGCACTTAATGAGCAGACCACACAAATAATTCCTAACAGAACATAGCCTACTTGCTAAAAAAATCAGAAAAAAAAAAAAATCTGGAAATTGTAATGTCACCAGCAGAAGTGGGAAACATTCACTATACAAAAAGCCTGTTTCAAAATGCGTATGTTTCAGCCCCCCAAGGACGGTGTTTATTTTTATCATAACCACAGTTACACTTGGCTGCATTGTTTATTTTTGTGGGTATTTTGCCTAGCTAACAAACATCTGTTCCAATACTGACCAAAAAATGACACCTTTTCTCTATTGACACACCTAAGCATCAGTATTTAAAGGATTTCAAATCACATAGCTACACGAAAGTGATCTAGGAAGCCTGAAATCCAGATGCACAAGCATGCTTTCTCATTATATACAAAGCTTACCTTCCCACTCCCCCCGAGGCTTACCAGCTATGAGGCAGTTTCCAACTCCAGCCTTCCCTTTACTAATCTTCCTTTCTAATGAGTAAGAGCAATGCTGGAGTGACAAGAACAGGAAATCTTATGAAAACTGCATTTCTCAGCACACTGAAATGCCTGTAGAGAAGGCTACGCATCTGAAACTTCCAATTTTTCTTCCCCTTGAACATATCAGTAATGTAATAAAAATTTATTTCTCAGATCATTTAATAAAAGGGACTTTCTCCAGAAGAGAAAGCCTTCACTTCACTTTGTTCATTATAAGCATTTTATTGTCCTCTTGTTTGAGACAAGCCATAGGAAGTTCACAGGCACAATCTACCTCCTTTTCATGTTACAAGACTGGCATATGCTGCAGAGACCAAAGGCTCATCTACCTCACATCCTGCCTCTCACAACAACTCACAGCAGATGCCTGTAGAGGAGCTTCGGAATGGTGCAGCCACACACTGATAGTTGCAAGATGAGCTCTACCAAGTTCTCCCAACGCACGTACCAGTCTCTTTCCAGAGACACCAGTGGCATCAGCCCAAGCACTCCTCAATGGCCCCATCCCTCCTGCTGGGATTTTATCAAGTTATTTTTGAGTATGTGAACTTTTAGTATCAATAATACCTTAATCTTTAACTGCTCATGAAGGAAATAATATCTCATTTCTTTGAAACATGCTAATTTAATTTGACTTCCTCATACTGGTGACATAGCAGTCACTTTCCTAACGTCACTTAGGATTCTCCGGAAGACTATCTTGTCCCCACCCAAAACATCTCTTTTTTGCCTGACAGTCCCAGGCTATTTAAGCATTTGGAAAATATTTTACATCTTCGGTCATTTCTGTTGCCTTTTTCTTTGCCTTCTTTATGGTCACATATTACGAGACTGACAATGTAAACAGGTTTTTCAGGGTGAGTGCTGCAGTACTAACAGTGGCTGATGCTTCATCTCTGGATGGCGTAGGCATTAGCATGAGCACATGGACACATCCACAGCCACATCCATGTAAACACAAGTGCTGCCACTACACCAGGCACTCAGTGTTAAAAGACCCTGCTCAACCCCTGCACCTACTTGATTTTAAAATAATAAAATTAAGAGTTCTAGATGCACTCAGGATTTCTTTCTTGTGTTTAAAAGCCATGAGGCATTGCTCAGAAACCATTCACTCACCCCTAAAATAACTACAAAGAAACACTGCTGGCTGTATGAGCACAAGAATTTAATTGATTAATTTATTTTGCAATGCTTTTAACAGAGAGGCAGGAAGCTGAACCTGCCTCAAGAAAATATGGAGCTACAAGTGTCAAACATTTCTGAGAGCATGACAACAGATTCTAATGTAGCTTTTCGGTGTTATTGTAACTTTGGCCCAAGAAACACTAAAGCACTTCCCTTCTCAACCTCTCAAAAATTCCAACTTCCCATTCATTATCCTAAGTCTAAACTTGGAAGGCTATCCTGACACTGCCATAAACCATACTGGCACTGTGCACTGACTGGGTATGCATTTTACACAGGCAAGCCTGCACTCTTCTTTGCAAGCTTATTCTGACACGAGACAATGCTATCTGTAAGTTCATTAATACAGCTGCAGCTACACAAGTGGCTTCTGCCAGCACAGCACTCTCTAGCACAAATCCTCCTTTATCACAGCCAAGATATGCTGTGAACAGCAAAGAGTTATAAAGTATTCCTCAGCTTAGAAGCTCCAGCATGATTAATAACCTAAAGAACGAAGCTGCTGGGCTCCAATTTGTTTGAATCAACTTGAAACATAACTGGTACTCACTCACAGTCCAGAAGCTCTGGAATGCTGGAGTAACTCAGCAGTTGCATCATGATTTCCAGCACTGACCCACTCAGCTGTGGTGGTGAACATAATACTCGTGGGCCGAAGTCATCACACACATCTGCACTCAGAGCCTCTCTGTTACTGCGAGGTCTAGAGTCCATTGTGCTATGTACAAGGCTTAGTCACAGCCAAGCCAGACCTTGTCCAAAGATCATTTAGTCAAATGACAGGACAAGATGTGGGAGAACAAAGTACTATTGCACCATTTTTCATACAGAGTCTTCAAAATCCTACTTTTTCTCAAGAGCCAGAAATATGTAATGTAAGAATTTAAAGTAGTATTTTTGGAGCTAGCTCCGTCGGGAGATTTTAAGGATAACAGAATGTTTTCAGGATTAACTGCATTGACAGAGATATTCTGTAAACTTTTCTGTTAAATTAAATGGGCTCATGCCCATAGCAGATACCCCAGGAGAGGAAAGGCTTCCCTTACACTACTAAACAATATTGTTCAAGTAGGACCACTTGACATCTGTTAGTAGGTTTTCATGAAACTGAATTTAAGGCTGATTCAGGGGCACTGAAACAAACAGTTGCAACAGTTTAAAATGTTTCCTTCCCTTACAGTTCCATCCCTGAGTGGAAAGATATCACTGCAGGAGTGGCCAAAAGATACATATCATCAGCCACACCACATCAGTTAGGAGGATTGGATCAAACAACAAACAACAGATAGCACTAAAACACAATAGTCTGTACTGTTCTATACACACATGATAAAGTGTACTTGAAATAGTCTTGGCACTGGATAACAAGATTTTGCAAAGATGTAAAAAATCTTCATTAACAAGATGATCATTCAAACTACCTGCAGATAATATGGTTTTTAAAGATTTGTGTTATCAGAACTTACTCTTTCAGCCCAGTTACCCCTTGATTCTGCAGTGGTATTTTACCCTAACCCTTATCACAGTTGTGAATTGAGTACTATACTGGCTAACACTAAATTACAGAAATCAAAGGGAAAATAAACTCAATAAATACTTGAGTTTGAACTGAAAGAACCTGGTTAAGTAGGCAACTCCCTGCATTTATTCTTAAAATAGATGTAGGGAGTGTAGCTGGATTACATCAGACACTAGAGCCTGTTTTATAAAAGGAGCTCTTCATAAATTCACAATTCCTCTCCAATCCTACCATAACTTCAAAATAAAAAATTGACTGCACTGAATGACTCCTTTAGGAAGAAGTGTTTTACCATGCCTTTCCAGAGCCATGAGCACAGCTGGCTGGTTTTGTTTCTTTTCCCTTAAACATATCCTCATAAACTCTGGTGCACCCTCCTGGTCCCTTGTATGCCGGTGTCCAGAAGGCAGTGATTTCCACTTCTCCAGAGCCACCTTTCACACGATGCATCACCAAGGGAGCAACTCAGGCATGGGACAGGATTTGAAAACTTGACAAGTTCCTTATACAAGATCTTTGAGGACTTCATATAGAGCCATCAAATCCTGTCTATCCTACTACCCCCACTACTGTCTTCAGCCTAAATCCATGGGAATTTGCCATACATATTTTTATTTTCCAGATCTTCCTGAAGATCTGATCTGCCCGTTTACATGAGCATGCTGTTTTCTCACCAGGCCTTCTGCCCTGCCAGAGAGCACTGCCATCTTCCTCCAAAGATCCTTCTTGTCAATTCTAACAGAGCAATTTTAAGCAGTTTTCAAGATTTAAGTTTTTTGAACCACAGCGAATAGCTATCTGTAGTTACTTAGCATTTCTCCATACAAGAAGAATAAGTTCTAGATAGTGGGTTGGGGTTTTTATAATTTTCTCAACAGTAGATTATTTCACTCTGTCATTACAAGTGTCGCAATTGTGAAACACAGTAAGTGTACGTGAGAGGTTAACATATCACAACTATGAAGACTGCACAAGAAATAGTAACACTAGGGCTGCCAGTTTGACTCAGTAAAGGCAGATTTCACCTTACACACCCTCAGCCATATGAAAGAAAAACATTCAGTCTAAATTGGGCACACAGTTCAAAATCCTCCTTGGAGGTAGAGATTCTTAGAAGGAGTTCTACATTCATTACATTATGAGACAGAAAAATAGCATCTTGATCCATGTACTTCCACAGAAAAAACCCAAAGGCAGTGCTAGGCAAGGTACCCAAGTTCAGGGCAGGTAAAACAATACCTGCCAACAAAATTAATTACATCCATGATGATGAAATAAGGGGCTCTGATAATCTGGAGTCTCTATGCTCTCACAGCTCAAGTACTAGGGAGATAGCATTAGTGTTTAAGCACTAAATCAACAGAATGGCACCTTGAGTCCCTGAACTGATAAAGAGGCAGAACAGAAATTAGTGGAGCAGTCTTATTGTAAATAGCTGCAAAACATGTATGTTTCATCAAACTTCCCATATAGTTAGGAAATTAACAAAACAAACAAACAAAAAACCCAAAACAAAACAAAGAACAAAACAAAGAACAAACTAAAAACCCCCCAAAACAACAACAACAACAAAAAAGCCAAACCAAACCCAAAACCCAAACCAACAAAACTGGTTATATTTTGCATTTAGCAAGACTTACTTCTAAGAAAGTAACCTACTGCTCTCAAAGGCAACAGCAGTTTCCAGCCTCACTATCTGGAAGAGGAAAGATGTTTTCTCTCCCTGATTAGTAAAGCCAGTAAGACGGGTTGAACTTTTTTCCAAGTTAACTAGAAAAATTTAGTTCCAATTCTACATTTTCTTCCTCCAAGTAGCTTTCTACCCTTCCTGTTCCATATTCTGCACACACCATTCACATACATCCAGTGTACTGGGGCACAAGGTAGCTTAAAATCAGCACCTCTGAAACAGTGATAACACTGCCGTCCATCCAGATGGATGGATGGATGACCATTCTTATGACGAGAAATCTGGGTGAGTTTCCACCTGCTGTGGAAAACACACTTTGGCTCGCTCGCTCTGTCCAGATGTTTCTGGTTACCGAGACACAGCGGAAAGTCCCTGTGAAGGCTGTCCCCCTAAGGGACATCTTTCACTGCAGATGCCGGGACGACCTGGTGTCCCGCAGCCCGACCTTCTCCCAGAGACAGCTCTTCAGGCTCCACTCCAGCAATTCTCCCCTCCGTTCAACACTACCGAGTAAAACCAGCGGGGCCAGACCACGCATCCCTGCACCTCCAACCCAGGACGCGAACGAGAAGGCACTACTTTTACAGAAACAGACGGGTTCCCGCTCCCGGATCCCTGCCTCGCTCAGAGGGCGACGTGCTGGTTTAGCACCCGCTCTGGAGCGTCGCTTCCCGGCCGCCCCCGCCCCCGGGACCGGCACGGACGGACCGACGGACACTCCCTCTCGGAGTCGCTGAGGCCGCTGCCGTCGCTGACGCTGGCGCTGCTCCGCCGCTTCATGCGCTCCAGGTGCTCGCCGTAGAAGAAGCGGCGCCGGCCGGCGGGGCAGGAGAACTCCGCCAGCACCGCGTCGAACTCGCCCAGCGCCTCCGCCAGGCCCCCGCCGTCCTCCCCCGGCGCTGTCGGGCGGTGGTAGCGGCATCAGGACCGGACCGGACCG
>VXBC01007278.1:0-10684 GCA_013399945.1 Ploceus nigricollis
GTTGTCCTAAATTGGAGTGTGCGATTATAATCACCTATTCCTGATTTCATATTCCAGATTCATATTCCTGCAATCTGTATGACTTAAACATGAACTTTTTCTGAGTGCACAGGTTCCTGTGCCAGGGTTTGAACCGCCCCTGTCACATCTTTGGGTTCCTAAACCAGCCTAGTTGACCAAATAGTTCATAGTTCTTTTCTTAGGTGCCCATCCTAATCTTCCTAGTCTGATGAATGTGTCAGGTTTCTGTCTGGACTATCTTTCAGCTTTTAGTTTTTAATCCCTGTCAAGTTAGTGAGTCAGCTCAACTTTAAAGGTAAATTTCAATAAATTCCTTCCTGAAAAGCTTGAGTTCAGTTCATTTCAGAGGAAAAAGACAACACCAGAAATTGTATACTTACCATTGGTATTGTATAAAAAGTGTGTAATTGCCAGTGCCTGATGACAGGAGAGTTTAGGAAGTCAGGCAAGTCCCATTTTTATGCAGTGCCCAGAGGACAAATCATTAACCACTATTCCCTAATCTCCCTTTTTTCCCCCCACTAAGTTCTGCTGCAGCACAAGGTGACACCATCCATGTATTCTAATAGAATCCTATGATTTCTAAGTATTGTTTATAAAAGTACCACACATTAAACTATTACTACAGTAAAAATGTCACATTTACTGATTCTTTCACCCATTGAGCCATTTGCCCTGTCAGAAAAGGAAATTGGGTTGGTTTGACATGAATTGTTCTTGCCAAATATGAGTTGGCTCTGTTTTCTATACTACAATGGAGGTGTCTTAGAAATTGATTACTTAATAAAGTGTTCATATTCTTTTTCTCTTTAAAAGCACTGGAGGGAATAGAAAAATTTAACAACCATGTTTTTGATCCCAGTGTAACAAATAAAAAGAAAGGTCATTTAGAATTGAAATAAACTTCATAATAGAGATGTTGACAGAGGGTTTATGTTGCTGCATTAGTCAGCAGCACAGTAATTACATAGGTCAATGAAGGAGGTCATAAAATACCAAAAATGCTTCCCATATGCATGGTCTGTCTCCCAAATTACTTAATTATCCATCAGCATTTCTATGTGTTAATGAGTAGGAATCCTTTTAGCATGGAATGCAGAGAAGTTTGTTTCAGCCTCTCATATTTTCCTGTAAATATGATGACTGAGGCCTCTAGCGTAATTTTCTCCATTTATTTATTTATTTCATCCGTGTCAATTTGTCTAAAAAGTTATGCTTTAGGTTATTTTATACTGGAAGCAGTTCAGTTTTTCTTCTCTTTAAGGAGGCAGTGCCCTGATTTTTTCAGTAATTTCTCAAGTTATCATTCACTCTGTAAAATATAACAAGATGGACCAAATAAGCCCAAATCAATAATCCAAGAACAGGAGGGAAATATCGGAATATTCCATACAGGATCAGCTCCATTAAGTATAGGAAAAAAAAGCCCTAGGCAGGAAACACTCATACACAATAGAAGGTGTCTATAGTAGGTTATTTCCAGTCA
This sequence comes from Ploceus nigricollis, assembly GCA_013399945.1. Lineage (NCBI taxonomy): Eukaryota > Metazoa > Chordata > Aves > Passeriformes > Ploceidae > Ploceus > Ploceus nigricollis. The sequence goes on from VXBC01007278.1 coordinate 1,508, forward strand.
GAATGATAGTGGTTTTTATTTAGGCAGCCTAGAACTGTTCTTCTACTTAAAAAATCAGACGGTAAAGAAAATTTAGACAATTTTTGCTTGACTGTTGTCATCAATACCAACTCCTTGCTGTTGTGAGGGCAGGGGCATCTTGGCAATTTGTTCCAGGTGGCACACAGTTTGAGAGGAGGCTGCGGGTGTGCATGTGCTGGACAGACATGCAGGTGAGAAAGAAATCCTTGGACAGGAGCAGGGAGCAGGCACTGATGGCACTCAGGGAACTGAGCTCAGAGAGTGAAATGAAATGTTAAATTTGCAGAGCCTCATCTGCGAAAACGCTCAGATTCTTCTGGATGAACTGATGTAATCTCATTTTATTTTCTAACTTTGCCTGGAGCTGATATTGTTTTCTGCTAAAGAGTGTAAGAAGTTTTGTATTACAGAGAAGTCTGCCAAAAACTATAGAGCTTCAAGTTTTGGAAGAAGTTAGCTGTAGCAGGTGAATATATTCCCATCACATGAAGCTTAGACTACTTGTGGGTCTCTAGTCATAGAATAATCATAAGCTAAGTAAGCAAACCAGATTACTCTAATTGGGAACACTTTAAAGCAGATTTTGATTTCACAAGAGGGGTTAATGGAAGGTATTGTTATTTATGATAGAGAGAACCATGCAGAGCAATTTAAATAGATTAATTTGGCAGTGTAGAAAATGTATAGCATCTCTTTCTGTGGAAGGGCCACTTTTATTTCAAATGCAAGAGTCTGCAAGCTTTCCATAATAATAATAGCAAAACCTTGATTTCATATCCAGTCACATAATTGCAAGTTCATTTATCCCAAAGGAACTGCAAGATTTACCCCCAGTGTGCTGCAACACTGGAAGTGTAGCCACTTCCCTGCCTTTTTCCATGCTGGGTTCTTGTTTACAGTGTTTATTTTGGGGAGGCTTTCCCTGGCTTCTCCCTAAATCCTCCTTTTATCTGCCTGGCCATGTTTGCTGTGTGGGAGCGAATCAGTGGCGGGTCAGTGGCAGTGCCACCCACAGGGACACCCTGCCTGTCCCCTCCTGGCTCCGTCTGCTGGCCCTGCTGGAGCTGTCCCCCAGCTGATCCCTTCCTGGGGATGGAGGGGTGGGAGTGCCCTGCCAGCCCTGCTGCAGCACAGGGACAAAACCACAGCCCAGGGCAGGGCTGGTTCTGTCAGCCCCTACCCAGCTGCCTTTCACAGCTGCCTCCCCGCCCTTCTCTGCATGATTTGGATCGTGCTAACCCCTCCTACACCAGAGGGATTCGTTTGTGCCAAGGGGATGAGCAGTCAGTGTTTCTGCAGCTTTTCTTCCCTGAATTAGTGCCTGGAAGTTCAGGCAGCAGCTTGGTGACAGCTATGCATATCCCTCCTTCATCTGCCTGCCCTGACTTCGTGCTGCCCCCCCAGTGCTTGACTCTCTTACAGCACCAACTTTCTGGGTGATAACAGATTACCCATCTTGTCTTATCCCTGCCCCCCCCCCACCAAAAAATTCTGATGTCACACACAATCGTCACTTTAAAGAAAAAACTTCCTCCCCTTCTCCTTTCAAACCCAAACACTGGAGTCCCCATGAGAGGCTGTGACCCTCAGAAAGCAGAGCTCCCAGTCCAGAGTCACTGGTTTGGGGTTACAGCAAGAACCAGCACCAGACGTGGTCCTGGATCCTGACCAGCCCTCAGCCACCCTGTAAATACCCTCGTGTTCCTCAGCATACTGCCAGGAGCACAGGCACCCAGGGGTGGCCTGTCAAGCAGCATTTAAACCTGCCTGGACTCCCAGGAGGCTGGGGCTGAGCTAATAAATGCCACTGATGTGAGGAAATACAGTGCAGGCAACTCCTGCACTCCAGCAGCCCTGCAAATACTTGTTCTGTTTGGGACTCCTGATGAATCACTGCCCGTGTTTGCTGTGCTGTCCCCTTCCCTTCATCCTCCTGGGTATCCTTTCAACTTTGTCAGTGTCTCATCTGCCTGCTTAGCAGCATGATTAAAATCCAGACTGATATTTGCCTCTCTCATGCCTGGCTGGGGTTATCCTCTTTGTGGTACTCAGCACGTTTCCCTGGACTTGGCTGGGAATCTGAACCTCAGCTATTCAGAACTGCAGCCCGTGAAAAAACCTAAGGAAAACTGCAGTCACATCCTAAGGAAAGTGAAAAAAACAGAAAAAAAAAAAGCTAGAAAAGGATGTCCTGCACTATAAGTAAAACTTGGGTTAAATGGATCTGGTCTTACAGATTCGTGTCCTGAGATAATCCCAGACTGGAAATTCAAAGACTGAGGTTGTGGTGGGGAGAAGGAGCTGGTCAATATATCTGTTTCAGTCCTTTATTACAGAAAAGAGATATCCAGGTACACCTAATTCCACCTCCCCTATGGCAGGGGATCTTTAAGACCACCTAAAGATCTAAAGATTAACTTTAAGGTCCCTTCCAACCCAAACCACTCTCTAATTCTATGATATTTTCACAATTCCAGATGTGAAACCTAATCTGTGTCCTCAAGTCAAGCAACCTGAAAGTTGTAAAATGCATCAAGAGACTGGGTTTAGCTCAGGGACAATTCCTGGTCTCTGAAAAAAGAATTTTTGTACATTTTTATAGCTTTTCATAGTACCCACTTGAAAATTTGGCAAATTCTGATAAAAATGAATAGGTATGTGTGGCCTTAAGGGATCACAAAGTTAAAGCTCAGAGACTGAAAACATAAAGCATGAGCTGAAGCTCAACCATTATTGCAGGTATCTGTAATCCAGGATTTGCCTGTGTTCTGTGCACCATTCCACAGAGGAATGTACTTTATAAAAAAAGAAATGGTTGGCCAATAAATGCCAAATGTAATCTTTGAGCATTAGGAAGTTACTTCTGTGGAACAACTTCACAGCATCGTTCCTAAACCACTTGAAAAATAAGGTGTAGAGGCTGTGACTGACTGTGGGTTGCAGTCCCTCCTTGTTTGAGGAGAAAACTGTTCCCTGAAGGCTGCCCGAGCCTGGAGTGCTAATTGCCATCAGAGCACCCATCACCCCTTTCAGGAGCAGAGGGTTGGGAGTCAGATTTCAGTGGAAAGACCCCAGACCTTTCAATAAATCTCCAGAATCAAAATCAGGCCCTGTGCTTTGTTTTGTGCAGAGCCTCTGCTCACAGCAGAACGTTTCAGGGAGGGTTCATGGTGTCCCATTAATCACACCCCTGAAAAATCTGGTACTCCCTGCACATCTGCTCTGCTTTTACTCCCTGTACTTGACCCCATCACACGTCCTTGGTGTGAGCTCACACAGCATCAAAGCATCTGGGGCTGCACAGGCTGAGGCCAGCCAAGTTTAAAGCACAGCTTTGGCAGGTTTAAGCCAAGCTCTGAGTACAGCATTTTCACTCTCCTGGAGCTGGTAGATCTAAGGGGCACTGCTTGGCACAAAATTACATGAGGCAGAAATAGGAGCAGTCAGAGCGAAGCCAATGCTTGTGAAAACTGCAGAAGAGGAGGTTTTGCTACCCATTTCTGTGCCAGCAAACAGGCAAGGGTGGCATTTCCAACAAGGGCACACCTGTGTTTTGTGGGGCACCACTCTGTTGTCACCCATGTCACTATCTGAATGACATTAAAAGATCAAATTTGAAGGTACCAGTTTAAGATACAAGAAAGAAATAAAATTAACTACTTCACTTTGGTTTCATGTTGAAGAGATAGTTTTCTTAGCTGCAAAATGTTTTTTCCTCAGATTTCTAATTCAACCAAAGCAAAAAAAAAAAAAAAAAAAAAAAATACATAACTTTTTAACCGAAAANGTTACAAGGAAAAGCTGGGAGAGAAGCTGGTCCTTAATCTGAAAGGTCTGTGTTTGCATTAATGAATGTACATGGCTCTGCTTAATTTCCCGTGCTGTCCACATTCCTCAGGGACAATTCCTTCAGCAGGGAAAAAAGAATAAGAAAACCAAGATTAAGAATGTTTGTTGTCTGTTTATTTTGTCAGTAAAAGTGTGTCTGTGCTTCTGGAGCCCTGACTGGGATGTGACAGGTTTTTCAGAAGCCTTCCAGCTGTGACATATTCCCACCACTGGCAGGATTTTCCTGGGTAAATGCACTGACTTTGAACAAAAGACCTTTCAGTGTAGCCAGGGGTTGGGATCTCTCAGAAAAGCTGTGATTAATCTCTCTACAGCAGAATTATACACCAGGTTTATTCCTGTGCTGTCAATCTTACACTTTGCTGCTTTCCTCCCTCTCCCCTTGTTCCCTGCCTGCTTTGCTCTCTTTGGTTTGGGAGTTTTTGTTCATCATGATTTACAGTTTCCAAAGGATGCTTCAAATGCATTTAAAAATAGGAAACTTGAAAATTAAATAAGTATAAAGCTTTTGAGGTAAATACTATGCAGGATATGAATGATCTAAGCTTTGATTTCAAATCAAAAAGGATCATTAAGGATTAAGGATCTAACATCCTTAGAGTTTAGACCTGTACTGTTTATAAAATTGAGGAACTGTCAATCCGTAAGGCTTGGCACTTGTTTTGAAGTATTCAGAGTCATTTATGCTTAAATTGCAGTTCTCCAGCCTTACCAGTTAAGGCCCTGCTTCTGCAAGCAGCAATATCTTGCATCAAAAAAGTATTTTCTTCTAGTTAGGGTGCACCTTGCTTAACTACTTCACTTTGGTTTCATGTTGAAGAAGTAGTTTCCTTAGTTGCAAAATATTTTTTCCTCAGATTTCTAATTCAACCAAAGCGAAAAAAAAAAATAGAAAGGAAAATATTCAAACTGTTATAAGGAAAAGCTGGGAGAGAAGCTGGTCCTTAGTCTGAAAGGTCTGTGTTTGCATTAATGAATGTACATGGCTCTGCTTAATTTCCCGTGCTTGTTTATAATCCTTGCTTATAATCCAAATTACCTCTGTATCAAATGATGTTGTTTTTAGAACAGAAAATTATTAATGCTGGAAAGGCAGCATTTATTGCTTCCCGTTCCAAGCAGAGGGAGCTTTCCTGTGGCAGGTTCCCATGGAGCAGCTAAATTAATGGATCTCTGTTTCCTGAGGGAACATGACTCACGGAGCAGAAATCACCAGGAAGTAATTGATGCTTTGCTACCTCATGTCCTCAAGCCAAGCCTTTAATTCTGTTAATCCACATTTACCTGTCATTATATCCAGGAAACAAACAGCAAATAACCCCTAAACAGAGCAATGACTCCATGGGCAGAGCCTACAAACCACCCTGAGCCCTCCAGTTTGTCTGCTCAGTGCCTGGAAGGCAGAGCTGGATTCTTCCTTCTCTAAAGAAAGAAAAGGAGAGCAGAGGGGGGAGAAGGAGCAGCTCTGCTCGTTACCATGAGAAAGGAGCTGTCAAAGCATCTCCTTCTTTCATCCTCCCTCCCTGGCCAGCCTTTTTCTGGCCGGGGAACTGAGCTGAAATCAAAGTGTGGGGTGAGGGATGGAGCTGCAGGGAGCACACGTGGGCAGTGGTGTCATTGTCACCATTGGATGTGAAGGGGTGGGACTATTTTCAGGCTAAGAACAATTTATTGCTCAGATAANTGGGGATGGACAGGGCAGGCAGCACAGCTCATCTCTGGGCTCCTCCATTTCATGGGGCACAGGGTGCTGCCTGCACGGCACGGTGGGCAGAGCAATCCCCCTTTTCCAGCCCTCATCCTGCGGGGAGGGGAGGCTCCTGTGTGGAGAGCACCACCAGCCAGGTGCGCATGTCACCTGTGCTCCGGGATGTCCTTGTCATGGGCACCTGAATCTCCTCAGGCAGCCTATAGAACAGCTCAAAATAAAATTTAAATGGCTAATTTGAATTGAGTTCTGTGCTGTAACAGCTCACAATAGGCAAGAGGAATGTGAGCTGGGAGAACTGCTGAAGTACAGATAGAAAATCAGGCACGGCATTGTTTTTAAAGGCAGGTTTATGAACCATCCATCAGCTCAACATGCAGAGACCCAAGTTCACTTTCAGGGGTTTATTATTTTTGCTGAAGTTAAGCAAACCAATGCTTTTGGATTTTGGTTTGCATTTTAACCAAGCTTAAAATGAGGCAACTTTTCAGTGACAAAAGTGCTCCCAGGACTCTGGGAACATATGCTGCCATGCCAAGCTTTACAAAAATGCTTTATTTTTTCCATTACTTTATAAGTGAAACTGTAAACCTGTGATCTGGCCCAGATTATAATATATAAAGTGCCAGGTCAGAGGTGAGTGCTATAAAACAGGTGTAAAAAAGCTTATGTGGCTTAGATTGTGTATCCTTAAATTTAAAGGGCTTCCCCTCCTTCCTTGATTAAACAAATTCATCTGCACACTCTGGTAATGTACTTAGTGGATAAAGTGCATTGTAAATGCATTCTAGATTTTATATTTTAGGGGATTAATTTGTGCTTTAAAAGCTGCACCCTGTCTGATATTAAACCCCAGGATATTTCAGATTGCTTGTCTCTCATTAAACCCTGCAGAAGAGACCATCGTTCAGAGATGAGTCTGAACCAATCTCTGCGACTAAAAGCAGTGAAGTTCCAGCTCAGTAATTTGATTCATGTCTCCACTAAAGTGCATTTGAATCACAAAGCTTGGGTTCAGATCAGAATATCCACTGAGAAGGAGATGGATACCTAACTTTGTCTTTATCCTAATTTCAGCCACAACTGGTAGTCTGGAAACATGTTTGGTTTGGAGATTTCTGTATTTTAGTTGGAGAAATCTGCTTTATATCGCATGGTAAGGAAAGCTACAATATTGTGATTAGCATTTGATTTTTAGGTGAAATAATACTGGAAATAAAGATTTTTAAATTGCTCAGTTAGTCAAGATATGAAAAACCAGGATCAACTGTGAAGAATTGCAGAATGATCCTAGGACACTGAGTGATGGGATGGTGGCAGGTACCAAATAAATGAAATCAGATTCATTTTGGGGGCAAAAAGACAAAACCAACCCCAGACAACACTTTCAGCTTCAGTGCAACAGACACAGTTATTACAGCTGCTGAAGAATTATATTTTTGAGCTTTATAACTCTAGGAATGTATCTGTTCAGTTATTAAGCTGCAGGGAGGAAAGCAAATAAAATATTAAAATGTATTACAAAGGGAACAAGAGAACAATACAAAGAAAATAATTATGCACATTCACAGAACACCTGTATCAGAACAAGGAAATTCATGATCCTTCCACCGAAACCAATTAAACTGGAAGAGGCCTAGAAAAGGCAACAAGTGTGAAAAAAAGGCATGGAAATTATTTTAGCCACTTGCAGATGTGGAAGAGAGGTAGCTTTGGAGAGATGTGAAATGGGTCTGTAAAATTTTCATCCAGAAGATGAATAGGGGAGAATTCAGTCTCTCAGCACAGGAACTGTGAGTCAGCTCATGGAAGCAGAGGCAGGTTCAAAGCAGACAGAAAACAAAACTATTCTCACCCAGTGGGTCCCACAAGCTTGGAGCACCTTCCTGCACAGTGCTGAGCTTGAGGAAAAGTTACACAGATTAAACAAGCAACTAAAATATCAATTTTAAAAAACCCCAACCACTTAGCAGGTATTAAATAGAAAGATGACTCCACCTGAGTCACCATGGGAATTACTGAAATACTGCACTGAAAGGCCAGGGGAGGACTAAGGATGCACCAGATCCATGAAGAGCAGGGGAAATGTATCTCTAGGTATTGTCTTTGAGCCTTTAATACACATAAAATGTCAAAATAAGAGTTTGAGTTTCTAACATCACCTTGGCTTCATCTGCAGGAGTCCAAGGTCACAGCTCTGAGAACAAAGCTCATGTCCATCTGTAATTTCAGAGGTCCCATGCTCTGAGCTGAGCCATGACTCACACTCCCAACCACAGCTTTGGATGTTGTCCCTTCACATCAATTTCCCCTTCTAAAAAGTGATTTTAATCCACAGAAGAAGGCAGCTGTTACCCACATCAGCTACTGCTCCTAGCATCACCTTTAAGATGACCTCCAAGCTTAGAGATGCTGTTTCATTCTTCTGTAACAACCCCCTCTCATTCAGGTGCACAAATATCACTGATAGCTGGAGATTAGCAGGATTTTAAATGGATTAACTGTTCCTCTAGCAAGGAGAATTTCTGAGCTACAGTGATAAATATTAGCTCAAATTTGGGGAAATCTCTAACTCTCAGATTTAGCCCAAACTTCCCCTTTAGGAAGCTCTCACAGATTTCTTGCACACCCCTCACAAGCTTCTCCTTGTGGGACATAATGAGTAGGATACAGGGTTAGGTGGCTGAAGAGCCCAGCCCAAATCTGGTGTGACAAAACCCTGCACAAGTCCCTGCCTTTAGGTCAGGCTTTCCCTTTCTGGCCTATTGTCCAGTCTGCAATCACTTATTTAATCTCCTTTCAGAGCCCAGCAGCTCCTGCTGGGCTGGGANTTCATGCTGTTTGCAGCTGGCTGGCACAGACATGCACTGGTATTTCTCTGGGCACGTTTGCTCCCTTCACTCCAAGCTGCTTGGTATGTGCATGTATATCCAATATTAAAGATTCTGTTCNTTAACTGTTCCTCTAGCAAGGAGAATTTCTGAGCTACAGTGGTAAATATTAGCTCAAATTTGGGGAAATCTCTAACTCTCAGATTTAGCCCAAACTTCCCCTTTAGGAAGCTCTCACAGATTTCTTGCACACCCCTCACAAGCTTCTCCTTGTGGGACATAATGAGTAGGATACAGGGTTAGGTGGCTGAAGAGCCCAGCCCAAATCTGGTGTGACAAAACCCTGCACAAGTCCCTGCCTTTAGGTCAGGCTTTCCCTTTCTGGCCTATTGTCCAGTCTGCAATCACTTATTTAATCTCCTTTCAGAGCCCAGCAGCTCCTGCTGGGCTGGGAACCAGCACGGGCCATTCAATGGAGATGTCAGCCTTTGTGTCAGAGACAGCCACACCAATATTGCAGGGAGCCTTTTCAGCCCTTCATGCCTACAGCAAAATCTAATCTGAAAAGCTAGGCTTAGTGTTTCTGACATGCTGGCACAGCAAATATTTCCCCACATAATTGAAAAACATCATTTGTAAGAGTGTTGGCCCAGAGGTTCTCAACACAGGCTGAGATCTGGGGGCAAGCAGAGCATTTTTCAGAATACTGTGTGCTTATCAGAAATAGACGGTATTTTTATATTTTATTCTATTTAATATATTAATTAT
>VXBC01007278.1:10719-41124 GCA_013399945.1 Ploceus nigricollis
ATTTAATATATTAATTATTTTGTAATATTTTATTCTCTTTTTAATATTTCCATTCACTTGCCCTTCATGCTGTTTGCAGCTGGCTGGCACAGACATGCACTGGTATTTCTCTGGGCACGTTTGCTCCCTTCACTCCAAGCTGCTTGGTATGTGCATGTATATCCAATATTAAAGATTCTGTTCAATAATCTGTGTGATATCATTCATATCCAAGTGCCTCACCTCTGTCTGCCCATAAAGGCAGCTCTAACTTGGTTTCTCACACTCTGTTGGGACTGTCAGGGAAAGAAAATTGTGTTTTATAACCCTGGAAAGAGGGATTTTTCTTATTTCTAGTCCAGGTAGTCTTGAGATAGAAATACAACATTTTATCTCATTGAAAAAAGGAATGAAGTATTAATGGGGAACCCTCTCTTCCTTTAAAACCCCTCTGAGGATATAAGAATAATGTGACTCCACAAATGGAGAAGAACCAGACAGGAGAGCTGTGCAGTAAAACACAAAGCTTAAGCAGATGACACAAAAGGAGTTTTTAACTGCAGGGCACACTCTGCATTATTCACTTCAACAGGAGCAAATCATCCCAAACTCATCCCAAACTTCCCCCACCAGCCCTGCTGAGGAATACAAGCAGCTGGATTTTCACAGTGCACTGCTCCCACAGCAGTGGCTTTTATTGATATATATTCTACAACCACTCAAACTACACTGTCAGATTATTTCAATCATTGTAAAAGCTCATGTCACCAGAAAAATAACTGCTGGTTTAAGTGGCAAAATGAGAAAGTAACTTTAGATCTTATAATAGATCTAAATAGATCTTATTACTTTGTACTGTCCAACCCTGGTCAGGGATTTAGGAATATTTTGAATCTGACATTCACATTTGTTATTTCAAAAATCTATTTTTATAGAGGTTACACTGTCCTTGCCAGAACCAAAGATATAAAATACAGGCTGTATCCTGAATATTTTAGTGCTAGAGAAATGTCTATATGATAAAGGAGCATGATGAAATTATCTGGTTAGATTATTCAGGAAAATCTCATTTAAAATCTCTTCACATCAATGCATGACTTGGGGAAGGCTCAGTGCTATGAATTCTAGAGAACTCCACCATGAATATCAAATACAGACTATTTAAAAAGCAAACACTCCTTTAGAAGAGTTACACTTGGACTAGTTGATGGCTGTCAGTCCCTTCCCACTGAGCTGTTCTATTCTACAAGAAGAATTCATCAGGTTTTTAAACATGGCATTGTAGTTTTCCTCTTCAGGAAATTCATTTTATAAAAATAAACCACATTCTATCAGATTTCAAAGTTGCAGGTCTAATCCTCACCAGGGGACAGGAGAAATTTTTCTTTATGGGCTGTTTTGGGCTTTTAATTTAAGGAACTTTTTTCCATTGTTATTGATGGTATGCTGGCAAATAAGTACAAATACATAACTGCACATGCTGCTCTACTAAAATTTATGTGGTTTTTTGGTAGGTTTTGTATATGATGCTAAAATCAATCCTTAGAGCACTTTCCAAGTGATCACAGACCCACAGGGAATGAAAAAGAATTTGATTAAAGCAGCCTAAATGTGGATTCCAGAGTGATTGCTCAGGAAGTGACCCCCTGCACCAGCTGAGATGGGTCTGAAGGCAGGCTGAGGTCTGCACTGGCAGACTGTAACATTTGATTTGGGTTTAATTCATCTTGCAGAGGAAAAGTCAAATGTGTTGCCTCGAAATGATGTTACTCTGATTTCAGCAGCTTTTACAGAGTTTAGGGAATCTCTTGGGGAACATCAGGGGAGTTTGGAGAGGTGTCCATCACCCTCAGGAGGTGAGGAAATCCAAAGGGTCTGTGGAAGATGAACCTGCCAGAGGCAATTAAATAATAAGCACAATGATGACAATCATTGTAATTATTATTTAAAACTAAACAGGCAAAACCTAACAACTGTGAAGAGTTGCAGGTGCTGGATCCTTGGATGGCTTGCAATGATTACACAGTAAATATCTTTGGAGCTGGCATCTCGTGGATGTTGAGATTTTTCTACATTTTCTTCTGCAATAATGTAGTGACATGAGGAGGCAAGGAGAGCAGCACCAGCACTGTGGACTCTCTTCCCTGGTTTTGGAAACAAATACAGTTCTTGCAGAAGTAACAGGCCCCAGAACTTCAGATGTGATGGCTCTGCTGGGATACCAAGGAAGGGAAGACTCAGGGAACAATCCTGCAATTGTCTCCATCTGCAGCCATGGGTTAGTGCCAGCCAGCAGCACAGAGCAGGCACAGGAGAGAAGCAGCTCTTGTTTAACAGCAATTGCATTAGGAAATTTAAAATATTCAACTGAATAAGAGCAGACTGTCCGTGTCAAATTGCACACGGCCAGAAAAAAGTATTTCCTAGAATCTTGCTCAGTCTTGGTGGGAAAACACAGCCACTGAAAGCTGTCCACAGAATCCCATTGTTTGGGCCTGACAAAAGGGCTGGATACAAGGAACTCCTTTGGAATAAAGGCAGGCCTGGAAGCTCTGCTGCAGGCCAAGGTTGTGTTAAACTCTCTCCCAAACATCAGTGATACACTCCAGAGTCACCTTTGATCCTGCATGGCCTTTCTAGGAGCTGAAGTAAACAGGGGTTTGAAGGGATATTGGGAGCTTATATTGTGTCTCTCCTGGATCCAAGGGCTGAATTCCCATGGTTCTGATAAATGTGTTTGCATGACAATTCCTGAAGCAGCTGCCAGCACTCTCACACCTGGAGGCAGCCTGAGGCCCTGGGGCATGACTGGTGAAAAGTCATCTCAAACAGATCCGCATGTGGAATAACCTTGATTTCTGTTCTTAATGATGTGTTTGGGTTTTAACTGGAGATCTGGGAATGATCTGGCATTTTAAACAAATGTGTCTGCTAGAAAATCAAATTTATGCACCATCTGGGTTTTTCCCTGGCTTTGGCCCTTCATCAGATCTGGAGCCTGTTACTTCTCAAACCAGCATTAATAGTGGCCCTCATATCTGAAAGCAAGGTCCTTTCTGCTCCCAGAGGGATGAGAGCCCTGAAAACAAGCAGTATTTACCCTGACTTCCCCAGCTCTGGGCAGGATCAATGCAGTTCAGTGAGCCTTTGCTAATGCAGAGCAGACTCGTGCATGCTCCTGGGATGCTGTCATTAATCCTTGGAGGACACACACCTACAGCTGGCTCCCTTCACTGCCGGCAGCTTTCTTTAATGACCCTCCAGATATACAATGTTTAATGTACTCTGCCTGGGTGGAGGAATTTCCATCCCAAAAGGCAGGCAGGGCATGGTGGGTGCCACCTTTAGCTGTTCTTGCCAGGCTGGTCACTGCAGCTGTGAAAATGCTCTCCCAGTTCCTGAACACTACAGCACATCACAGGGCAGCAACCATTCCTGCAGTGAAAGATTGCACTGATTGCACGCACAGTAATCACAGGAGCATTTTGAAGAACCATAAATGATGGTTTGGAGGGAGAAGGGCGCTCTGCTGATAAATCTCAGGCTGAACACTGCAACAATATTGCACTTTGCATGGACTAGATTGATTTTTTTTCCCGTTTAGTTGTTTAAGGTATCTTCAGAAACCAAACCCAAGAAATATCTACATTCACTCCAAAGCCCTGCTGCTGGTTTTTTTAAGTCTCTCTCAGATGAAACAGTCTCTTGACAAACACCAGTGCTTCCAACAGTTTTAGCTGGAGCAGCAAACCAAACCCAGCAGGCTTTTTGTGGCACTGAGCTGAAAGGAGCCCAGAGCTCTGCAGCACATCACTGCTGTTTGTGCTCTGACCTCAAAGGGACCCTCTCAGATCTCCAAAGCCTTCTGCTCTCGCTCTGATGGAAATTTCAAAAAGTACAATGTGAAATGTTTCTGTGACATTCTGGGGTGTTGCCTTTAAAAATCCAACCAGCAGCTTTGCCAGCTGACTGGAGCGGATAAAACAGATTTTGTTTCAGATGCTTTTGAGCATTTTGAGCTTTTATTTCATATATCTCTTGAAACACAATGTGTCTAATTACTAAAGCCTAGCAGTGGAACTCAGAAACATCCTCTGCTTTCATTTTTTGCCATTTTCTGTATCAGAAATGAGCACGGAATATATTATCCCAAAGTTCTCAAATGCAAACAACATGCTGTGAAGGCCAAATCCATCTTCTTCTTTCTGATGTTTGGCTTTTTGAAATGAAGAGAGTGACAGTAAAAGTAAGTCAAATTTCCTTTGAAGGATTTACAAATGTAAGAGTTTCTCCCCTCAGAATTGTCATTCCACATGCTATATCCCCATTTTTGATGGGCCTGTGTCACCTACCTAACGCTCCACAGCCCAAGATTCCCAATACAACCATTGGTTTAGGGCAAATTTGGGAGAAAATTGGAACATTTTCCTAGTGTGACTATAGTTGCTTTTAAGGTGGAGAGTTACAAATTCCCCTCCCTTTTCAGTGCCCACAGTAAAGTCTATAACAACTCCATAACATCTAGAACTTTGTGGGAGTTTGAAGATGGATCAGAAAGGATCATTACAAAACCTCTAGAAGGTTTTAATTAACAAATATTTCTGCATGCCAGATTTTGTCAAATTTTATCCTGACCTGTCTTCCCTTCTAATGCATAAATCTCAGGATTTGAAACTGAATTATAGAAGGTCAAAAAGCCAAGGGAAAAGATGAAGTCTTATACTGGGGGCAAGAGGAACGGAATCAGCATGAGAAAGTTTGGGATCCCATCCAAGACTGAGACAGATGGGAAGTTTTTCAAAAGGGTTGCCCAGGGCAGTAAAGTGAAAATAGAAAATATGGTGTAAAAACCTGGTTACAGAAGTTTCAGTGCTGGTCACCTACTGTCAACTACAATGAAAAGCTAAATATATAAACACCTGAGGTTTTTAATCCTGCTGCAGCCCTATGATGTTACATTTAATCACTGTTTTTACATGAGATAACACCACTGGTATCACCTACTGCTTCAAACAACCACATTTATTTTAAGTCTTCCTCCTAGTGCTGATCACAGAAAGCTTCTGAGGACTGCTTCCTGTTTTTCATACAGATTTCCCTCTTTTCCTGTGGCAATCTATTGAGGAAGCTCTCTGAAAACAAGAGGAAGTATCTGTTTCTAAATACCTGTGAGAGTGTCCAGAGGAAGGGTCTTTGCCCCCTGTGGGGCTCCTGGGGAGGGCAGGGGCTGCTTGTGATGGGGAGCACGGTGTGTCCCCCCCAAAAAAGCTCCAACCCCTCACACACAGCTGGGATCCTGCATGGAGAGGCTCCAGTAATGAGGGGAAAACTGCAATTAAGCATTGGCTTAATTTTTTTTTTTTTTATAAGAGGGAGAAGCAAAGAACCAAAGCCTTTTGTTAAAATATTGTTGACTTTGAAAACAGAAATCCTGTTTACCCAACTTCCCCGTGAGGAATTTTCCTATAAGTATGACCATCTCTCTCCTTCACCTCATTTAGTAGCTCTGCACTGCAGCCTGTGATGACCACATAATTAGAGCTAAACTCTAATTAAACTGGGTTTATGTCCATGAGATGCTGTAACTGGCTAAAATTATGCACCTGCTTAAGCGTTCTGCTAGGAAAGAGTCTGTGTAAATTTAAACTTAGATAAGTTTAAGTGAATTTGGTGATGAATGCAATGCAAACCTGCTTGGGCTGGGGTTCATCAAAGAAATGGGAGGTGCTGCTGAGACAAGCAGAGGTCCAGTGTGGGATTCCTTAAAATCAGAGGGTTTTTGGGCAAGTTGCAAANCATTCCACAGCAGTCCCATCCCATTCCTGATTTATACATAGACCCCCGGCCAGCGATAGTCCAGCCATGGAGAAGGGAAACGAGCCAGTGCTGAACACCCAGGGAGCAGCTAAAATGGTCACATTACACTCCTGTCAGTGGCTTTTTGACCTCCCAATAATGTTTCTTATTCAACCATATCACCAACAAAAGACAAAATAGAAGCTGCCATAACTGCTGCCAAAGCACAGGATCCTAATAAATGCAGAATCCTAATAAATACAGAATGACTGGGCAGCATTTTCTGGTCTTTAGGAACTGGCAAATAACTGATAAATATTTGCAGAGGAAAATAATTGACCCCGAGATTGGCTCAGTTGGTCATAGCATGGTGTTAATAGTGCCAAGATTGTGGATTTGATCCAACCATGGGCCGTTCACTTAAGATTGAGCCTTGGGAGTTCCTTTCACCTCAGAACGTTCTGAGTTCTGTGAATCAATTCAGGAGTTACTTTTCAGTCACCTACCAGAACCATACCTCAAGAAGGCAAAGGACAGGCTGCTCTCAGGAAACATAAAACTTTCAAAAGGTACCAAGCTAGCAGGCACGGAGCTGGGATTGAAGGGACGTGCAGAATTCCAGAGTCTCTGGTGGAGAACAGCACTCTGAAGCTCTGAGGATGTTTTTGCAAAGCAGCAAACAGGGTGAGGTAATTGTTGTTGCTTCCTGATGCAGGATCTGAAGAGTGGAAGCTGCGCCTTCCCCACGTCCCCAGGAGGCAGCTGCTGGCTCTGGCACCTCAGCTCAGCTCTCCCAGCGCCTCCTTTTCCCTCTGCACAGACAAAACCCCAGCACAGCTCTCCTGGGGAACCTGAGGGCACCAAAACCCCTTTACACAGCTCCTAAGAAATTCCCAGTTTGGATGCAGAGCTGGTGTTTGCAGCCCCTCCCTTACAATTCCTGTTGGATTTTCCCAAACGCTTGGGAAGACCCAGTCAGAAATAACTCACAGCCGGCTGAAGGCAGATGTTTGCTGTTAAATGAGCCATCTTTTCCTCCTGTCACTCCAGATCCACGAGGCTCTAAATCTGGGAGGTGCTGAAATAAATCCTGAAGGAATTTATGTGCCAGTAAGTAGGAGCTCTCAGTCTGCATCACACTCAGGGATAGCTGCAGTTTTACAGACATCAAAAAGAGCTCTGGCACATTTTTAAGCTTTCAGAGTGGAATTCTGCAGGATCTTCACCCAGCTGTTAAGTAGTCTGTTAGCAAGAACACTTCTGAAGACACTAAAAGGCTCCCTGGACATTTGATTTTTAGTGCCATACACTGCAGCACCCAGGAGATAAGGGAAGGATTCCTGGGGATTAAACAGCACACCTCTACGTGGAGGAACACACGAGGGTGAGGGCTGTTACACAAGCAGTGGCAGAAGGAAATGATCCACTGGAGACTGCTCTGCTTTCTCTGGCTTCCATGATTTATGTCAAGTGCTTGGTTAGAGCTGTCAGTGCTCAGCACACCACAGGATTTTATTCATTTTTGATTGTAGGCTTTCAAGCATCTTTCTGTAAAATCCAAATCAGGACACCAGGAGAGGCAGAATTCTCAAAATGTGAGTTTGAAAAGCAGGAAGGACAAACAGAATGTATCCAGGCAATTCTGGCTCGGGCGTGTGGGGGTGAGGCTGTGTTTGCTCCCACATGCCTCTGTTGCTGCTCCTTGTGGACTGAGCTAAAAGCAGATCTCAAACAATGTCATTTCATAATGTGTGCACAAAGGTGGGGGCTGTCTCCAAAGTGCTCAAAGTCACCGCAGGAAGGACAGCAAGGCACAGTCCTGCTGTGTGTGACAGCACCATCCCAGGATTTGCCTGCTCATATCCAACATGCAGGGAGATGGGAAGGCTTGCAAGAAAACATCAATGATTTTTTCCTAGAGGCTGGTGATTTTGGCAAGAAAATGAAAATCATCAGCCAAGAACAGGAAACCTCCCAGAACTGTAACTATTATAGTTGAAGTTATAACTATACTTTATAATTGCCCATATAAAGCCAGGATATTTAGTGATTTTTATTATAGCCACTAAAAATTAATGCTTTTAAACATTTATCTTTAATGCCTGACAGATCAAGCTATTTAAAAGCTGAGATGGAGCATTTGGATTGATCATAGAAAGTTCATTCATAGGATTTCTGTTGGAGAGGAGCTCACAGCTCCAGCCAGAGACAGATGAGTTCAGAAAACCCACACAGACACTCAGCTCCAGCGTGAAAACAAAATCTCAACTGTAAATGAAAAGTCATAAATAATTCCAAAATGTGCACACCTGAAGTCTCTAATTCCCACAGGGAATAAGCCAAATCTGAAACCATTCTCAGTTCCCTGAACTTTGACAGCTTGGGAAAAATAGTACAAAAATAAAAATCACACCTCATTTTGGTTAAAAACCACAAGTCCTACACTTTGAAAATAAAGTAGCTCTGAGTATAACTACACTCAGGGCAATGTACACACACAGCTGTTTGATCTGCTCCAAGGAAGTCTCTAAAAGAGACGAGTTAAAGGTCTGTGAATGACAAGTTAATAATTCCTCAGAGTTATTTTCTGATCAGTCAGGAATTATTGAAGCCTAAGATTTGCTCAGCACCAGAAGCAGGTGGGTTTTCCTGCAGCTCCATGTTTCCATAACAATACAGCAGAGCCAATTAAAAGCCAATTAGTCATGGACATTACTTTAAGGTCCACTACTTTGCAAACTCTCCCCTCTTCAGTCCTGCTGCCCATTATGCTGGGGACAAAGGCTCTGGGATGAATGGGGGCTGTTTCCCTGTCTCCATGGAAGCCTTGCCACGCTCACCCCACACTAACCTTCCCAGGCACCTCCAGCGCCGCTTCCCCCTCTGATCTTTGCCCCAAACAAATGTGCTGTTTATTCACTCTGCTTCTCATTTATGGAGACCCATTTGATGCTGTATGAATAGCAATGAGGAAAGAATTAAACCTGTGTTTGAGAAGCAGTGAAGATTCCTGCTTCCAGCTCTTCCTCGAGTCCCCTTCACCCACACCTGCCTGAAAAAATTCCCATGATACTTGAAAGTTCTCAGTGTTTTATAGGTTAAAACCTTAATCACTGCAGTACACACTCACTGAAATATCAGCATCTGTGTTAGGTGAACTAACTCTAGAATCTGAAACCCAAACAATCTGAATTATACTGCAGCTCAAAATTGAGAATAATCTGCTCAGACACCAACTACGGTGCTCAAGAAATTGTAAAGGATTCCTGTAGAGTACCAGAAAATCAGCACATTGTAGGAAAGTAAAATGCAGTATCCCTGTGAAGGGAATATCCCCCAGCTGCTGTCCAGAACTCTGAAGCTCTGTGATGCTTCTCAGAGCCCCCACTCTGAATGTCCAGGCTTTACAGTGCATTTTATTTGTGCACTACTCCAGAATTATTTTTTCCAGAACTGATGACTGTCCAGGCTCCTTTCTGGGGATTGCTGTTTCCCTTGGCTTTACAGGAAATCCAGTTGTTGCTGGGCTGAATAATGCCATAAATTGCAAATGAAGTAAGTCATCAGTTTTTAATGCAGTCAGCTCTTCTCAAGGGGGTAAAGCAAGTGCTGGCTTCTCAGCAAGGTTTAGCTCAGCTTCTCCCCTACAGATGTTTTCAAATAGTGACTTCTGTTGTTAAATTCGTGATCTTGTTTACTCCTTACAGTTTCACAGGCAGTAAGGGAGCTACCATTGGTGTGGCTCCTCAGGAGCAGCTGAGTTAAACAAAAGCTGCAGTTCTGGTGGCCAGTGTGGCCTCAGCTGCTCTGTCCCTGCAGCCAAAGTCCCCTCCCAGCTGCAGCTGGATCTACTGGCAGGAAGCACAAGATTTGTACAGAAAGCTCACGTTATACAACTTGTGTCAGCAGGACCCACCTGCTGAGTGGTTCAGCTCTCATTTTTGCTATTTAATGTGTTAAATAAAGGAAATATTCAATATTCGCCTGACCAAAACTAACCTATGGAGGAATTTGGAGGGAATTTGGCACCTTCGAGGACTCCTATTCCTCAGTTACATTATTTGATCTGTATGCCATCCCTTGAAAGCCATTCCTTTAAAACACGTAAGTGTGCTGTGCTCTCATTGACCTCAGACAAAGACAATCCCAAAGGAGGCTATCAGGAATGCTGACACCCATTCTGAGATGCTTCTTACCTGCAAGTCCCTGGTTTCCAGGTGTGCCACCATTCCTGGGTCATTCTTTTTGACTGCTCAGGCTCTGACTCTGCTTCATCCCAGCACTCACAAGACATGGATCCAAGTCCCTGACACAGCTGAGCCCACGGGACTGGGTGCGGGTACCTCTGGCCAAAGCAGACTACTCCATAGATGTTTCCCAGAGGTCTTTGACCTGATCTAAAAGTTACAGGCACTGTTCAGCTCTTCTTATCGAAGCACAGCTGAAATCCACCTTCCTTTGGTTGTCAGGGAAGTCACCTCAGGCAGCCCTTGGGGTCGATGGTCCCATTCTTCAGCAAGTCCCAGCAGCTGCATCCCACCAAAGCCATGCTGGGCACATCCTGGTTTTCCAAATTTCCTGCATGCCATCCTCACTCTGGTGTGGAAGAGATTTTATAGCAACTCCTGTGCGCCAGAGAGAAGTTTGAGAAGAGGATCCATGTTTACCCCTGAAAGAATTTCCTACCAAGGTTGTTGACATAGAAACCAAGAAAGAAAGAAGGATAAATAAGAGAAACCTGCAACTGCCTATTCCAAGAAGCACTTTGCTTGTCTCTCGTGACCAATGAGTAAAGTGTAAACTTCTGAGCTTTGTAAGAATGTAGAAAAAGCATGCATGCTAGAATAAAAACAGGGTTTGAAGCCTTCTGGAAATGGAGGGTGCTGCTTTGTATTGTCTCTGTCTTGACTACGACACTCTGGCCTCTTTTGCAGGTCGGAACTGGAGCAATGCCAGCTTGCCCAGCAGAGCAGCCCCGAGCAGCAGCAGCAGCAGCAGCAGCAGCAGCAGCAGCAGCAGCAGCAGCAGCAGCAGGAGGGAGCAGCCGTGCCCGCGGGCACCCGCAGAGCATCCGTGGCACCGACGGGCACCGCCAGCCACGGTACCGACCCCGACCCCACGGCCAGCCCCAAACACTGCCTTGCCTCTCTCATCTCTAGTGCCAGCAGCAGCAAAACTACCAGAGAAGTTAAACCACCGTAGCACAAACCAGTCCTAGAGAGTCTTGTAATCCCAGACCTACACAAAACCTCATAGCCCAGATTTCCACTCCTCACTCCCCACATAATTCTGTGTTTAATGAAAGACTGAACTTATCACTTAGAGCTATAACTTAAAACTGCTTTTTTCCACGAGTCATCCCACCAAAACTTTTTTTCCTGGCTTAAAAAGTATAAAGATTCATTTCTTTGTAAATAAAAACGCAGAACCTCGGCGAAAATAATTTCCAAGGAAACAGTTTGCAGTTAATATTCTGTACAGCCACACTCCTTGGAAACATCCTGGCTGCTCCAGTGACTCTGGACAAGCCCAAACTGTTTAGCACATGTAGCACCAACAGCTGCCATAACATTGCACACTTGGCTTCCCTGCAGTGATTTATTTTTTTGGGCACATCCAGTTCAAAGACCACAAAAGCACTTATCTGACAGTAACTCTGAGTTACAGGCACCTTTACTGCAGGCTGGAGAGCTGTTTGTTGTGACAAAAAATTGGAGTTTAGGTATGTGTTGAGTGGAGCTGGCAAGCAGCTGCTGGGGAATGTTAAAAATTGTGACAAGTAAATACAATTAATGTTTTAGCATGTTCTTCATCTGGTTAGACTTAGAAAGCAAACCTGCTCTTACAAATGTTTTTATCAAATCACACACTTTGCCAGCTCAGAGTTTCCACATAAAATTACACTACCTGTATTTCAAGAACAAACAGCTTTTTAGCAAAATGTTTTCATACAAATAAATCATGGGGTTATAGATTCTAAAACAGGGGAAGATGTTCCCTCAAGTAAAATAGGATTAGTTAGGCAGAAAAACTAACTCAGAGAGACAAACAAGTAAAAAAATTGTGTCCTTGAACAGTAATTGCCCCCCACAACAACTGATCCTTCACACTTAGCACACTTACCTTAGAGTAACTCAAGGAAAGAAGAGAATTGAGGTGAAACAGCTCCAAGTTACCCACAAGAGAGCACTGAAATGTTCAAGACTCTTAAAATGAGGATCTTGGCTGCAGCTGCCTCAGCCCTTCCCTGGGGTGCTGGGGGACCCTGCCGGGGGTTTCTCTGGGGGTTTAGGCTCTCACTTGGCTCTGGCTCAGAGTGGGGGTTGAGCTGGGGTTGTTGGGGTGCTGCTGAGGGCTCCCTGTCTCCCAGCAGAGGAGCAGCTCTTCCGCTCCGTGGAGGGCCAGGCTGCCTCAGACGAGGAGGAGGAGAAGTGGGCAGGGGACCGGGCTCCCCAGCTGGGCCACGTGAAGAAGATCCTGACCAAGCTCCCTTGCTGTGGCAGTGGGTAAGTTAAATTCCTTAATTAATGCCATTTGAGCCCTTTGCAAAGATCATTTCACAACCTGTGGCTGCAGTCAGAAGCCTTTTGGCCATCCTGTGTGGCACGTGGGGAGCAGCCTGATGGAGATTCCCACCGAGCCCTAATTAGTGTCAGACACTCATTTGTGACCCCTGCTGCCAAGAATTCCACAGGAAAACTGGTTCTTGCAAACACAGATCTCTATTGTGAGGTCTCACTAACTCTTTTCTCTTAATGATGTGTGTAGATGTGATGAAAAGACGTGGAGAAAGCTGCTGTCCTACCTGGAGACCACCAGCACTGACGGGAAGGACCCTGGGGACCTCTCGGGGAGAATCTCCCCCCTCACAGAGCAGCCAGAACTCAAGGGCCACCAAGAGAAAAAACTGGAAACAAGCATGGAAGAGGTAACAGGTGCCAAGCAGAGTGTGAAAGAGTTGTTTATGCATCTTTGGGGAGCTGCATCTCTGTGTGTTTGTATTTTATTCTGGCCATTCTGCTCTCTGTTGCCGATGTTTCTCGTGGTGCTGTAGTTTGTCAGCTCAGACATCTCCTGCTTCCCTCCAACACCTGCATTTCTACTCTGGTTCCCACCCAAGACTGCCTTTGGAGGATGAGATGTACCCCAGGCCCTTCAAATACTGTCCTTGATTTACTGAGGTTCTCCAGCTGTGGATGAAGTGCTCCCCTTATCCTAAGGCATCCAACACCTCTGGGAGCAGAATAACTTTTCAATAAATCCTCAGGCTGGCTGAGACTCCCTGTTTTGGAGTAAATTACCCCATTTACTCTGTCTTTTTCTTGGGCTTAGACTGACATATTTACATCATAAATATATCAATCTAATATAATATATCAATAATATAATAAAATATGAATAAAATTAGGTCTCAGGTTAGCAGCATGTCCAACTCCCCTTGAGCAGAAGTTATAATCACATTATTTAAAGCCCCAGTGCTGTATCCCAGCAGTCCTGTGTGAGCTCACTATTTAAATTCTGCAGACTTCAGCCCCTGATGGGCACAGAAGTGCCAGCAATCTTTCTGTGAAACAAAAATAGTGCATTGCCCTGGTCTGCTTTCTTCTGTGCTTGTTCAGTATTTTATACCCCATCTTTAAACAAAGCAGAAAGCTTTCAGTAGTTCTGGAAGGATTATGTGAATCAGTGAAATATTTAAAGTAAGGGTAAAGTATTCAGCTTCTTTACATATTACCATCCTTTGTGTTTTAACACTGTTTCATATCATTTTCTCCCTTGACTAAATTAAATTAAAGAGTCTACTTGTTATTATTAAATTAAATTAAAACCAGAATAAAATCCTGTTTCTGCCTTACACAATTTGCAGTATTTAATGGCAATTTATGCTTGCAATATTCTTTTGAGGAACAAAAGTTCCTTCTCTGCTGCTTGGCATCAGTCCACAGGAAAAAAAATACCTGCAGGTATTTTTTCTTCTCCTTTTTTCCCCATTCTGAGGTGCTCATCTTCTTCTGCAGCATCATACTGCCCTCTTTTTCATCTCTGCTGATGGATATCAGTTCTGTGCAGCTTGTCTGGAAAAGCACCATTATCAACAGATTAATACAAAATTCCAGAAGAAAAATGGAATCTGTTGCTCTTGATTTAGAGGCAAGCAGGGAGGTGAAGAAGACATAGTGCCAACTCACTGTGACATGAATTAAATAGCAGTAGGATTAATCAATCTGAGCCTGTTAGGAAATTTATTCTTAAGCCCTTTTATATTAGCCAGCAGTTATAGGGGAGGAATTTGCTGCTACAAAACAGACAAGTAATAAAAAAGTCCTGTCAAAAGGGTGACTCTCCTTGTAATCAACAGAAAGCAAATAGGAAGACTGAGAAATGCTCTCTCTCGAGCACCTTGCAAATAAATATATTGGCTTAATAAATAAACCACCAACACCATCTCTGAGGCTGACAAAAGTGCCTTATACATGGCTGTATATGCTTCTGTTTGTACCTGCTCAGTGTGGAAAATCAGACAAACAACAACAAGGCTAACAAGCAAGAGACTCAGCAGGCAGGTGAAGGGCAGCACTCTCAAGCACTGATTAATAATTGCTGCATCTGAGGCTTGTAAAAGCAGAGTTTGAGAGTGTTCTGAGATTTGTCATGTCTAGAAAGTTCTACTTTCCAACAGGCAAACACTTTCAAATAGCTCCTCCTGAAGACAGGGTGGTGACCTGGGGATGATAGATGGGGAGAACATGAGTGAAGTCTAAAAATAAAGTGCTGTGCTGCCGAGTGTAGTGTTACAAAGAAATGCCAATTATTTTCTATACGAGCTTGCATGCAAGCTGCCAGCTCAATTAAAAAGGCAATTATTTTATGAACTGCCATGCAGGGTCAAATGAGAAGTTCATCCCAACATCTGGAGAAAAGCAAGGAGAAACAGTGGAGAGGTTGTTGCTCTTGGTGTTCCTCACCTGGTTCCCAGTGCACCAGGGAGAGACACATCTTCCTGTCTCACAGAATGTACAGATGATTGCTAGGAAGGAGCTGCAAGACAAAGAGATGGTTGTGGTGAGGGCACACAAATTAGTTTTGCTCTATAGAGAACAACAGGAATGCAAAAGGGGAGAAAGCTGACATAGCAATGCTAGTATTTAAGTATAAAATATATCATAAATTTAATATTTAAAATTCCTGAATGAGCTGCCTGTGCCCAGTGATGAATGAACTCCCACTGTGCACAAGTGCAAAGCTCTGATTTCCTAACAACTCCTATTATCTCACTTTATGAGCACATTAGAGAAATGGTCCCTTCAAGGGAATCTTCTGGAGTGAGTCTCATTTACCACAAAAGGGGGAAAACTCAGCTTTGCAATCCTTGGGCAAGAAAGGAAAAGCTCCAGTGCCTTCAATTTGCTGTGTTTTGTGCAGATGAAAGGCCCCTGGCTGGGGGAGCTGCAGCAGAAGGTGGAGGAGACAGAAGTGCTGAAGATGGAGCTGCAGATGTTGGAGACAGAGAGGGTTCGGCTGTCCCTGGTGGAAGAGAAGCTCCTGGATGTTCTGCAGCTTCTCCAACAACTCCGAGACTTGGTATGGTGAGAAAGCAGTCCTGGGACTGAAATCTGGGTTTTGTAGTCCCTTCCAAACTGAGAATGTGTTCATCCCTTCTAGGAAGTACAAAATCCTTTACAGCAGGATGGAATTTTACAGGTGTGTGCCCTGGGAACTGCCTGGTGGTTGCAGAAAGCTTTCAGACCCCTTTGCCTGGCTTTAAAAGCCTAGAGGTCTCCTTGGAGCTGCATCTCCCTGCTCATTACCCTCTAAACCAAAACTGAGGGCAAACGAGGAAAACAGAGGAGTGAGTAATCAGGAAGATTCCAGAATATGTATTTTTCCTTCTAGAACAGGACCTTTGTTTAACTGCATGCTAATTTAACTCTGAGTCAGCATTAAAGACGTAAAACTACCAGGAGAGTTTAGCAAGAACCCCCTAAATCCCTGATGGGATATACCTAAGACAAAAGAGACCCATCAGAACCTGTGGGTTTAGGTGTCACTTCCCCAGCACATTCACCTTCATATCTGAAATATCTCATTCCCAACAGAACCTACCACTGAGCAGTGACTGCCCAAAGGCACACACACATCCTGACAGGATTAATGAAACCTCACACTGCTGCTGAGGCCATGTGAAATCCTCACACTGCTTCCCACTCTGCCCCAGTCCCCGCTGGGGCAGCCAAGCAGATGGAAGAGGCTCCAGGCAGGGAGCAGGGCCAGCTCTGCCTGGAGGGAACAGCATCTTCCTCCCAGAATTGCTCCCTTCCACTTCCACTTCTTGAAGTTTTAGCAAGAACAACCTGTCCCTGCAGATACTTAGAGCTCTCTAAGTGCTAATTAAACTGATTGCAAGACCATCTCCCAGAAAGCACACCAGTGTCTTGACTGCAGATTAGGAGAGTTTGCTTTCCCAGGCACATTATGTAATGTCCCACCAGATTTCATATGTAAAACCACCACTGAGAGAGACCATCCAAATCCTGAGGAGTTTTTACAGTGCTCTCACTTTGGCTAATGTTTATTACATCTCAGATCCAGCCCTGCCACAGGACATTTGCTCTGTCCTTCAGCTGGGTCTGAGAAGACCCTTCCTAAAATAACACCACCAGCTCCAGTTCACCTTCCCCACAGACCTGGCAGAGGACTCAAAGAGCTGTTACTCTGCTTACCCTCCTTGCCACCTACAGTTGTTTAGGCACACGCTCTGGAGAATTCTGTATTTTCCACTGAATAATTGTTATTTCTCTTTCCACAGCCATATTAAGGAATTACAACCCCCTACAAACTGTCTGAGCAGGGCCTAAGATAAAATGCTTGAAAATAAAGCAAATATCAAGCCTTGTGTTAATCAGGATTCAGTGTCATTTTGGTTTAGTTTCCAAATGCACACAGGTTCTGCTGCATATCTGTAAGCTGGTGAAGGACCCATTTGTGCCATAATGTTGTTTTGTTTTTTGAAGAACATATCAAAGCGAGCCTTGGGGAAAATCCTGCTGAGCACTTTGGAATCCTGCCATGACCCCCAGCCTGGTAAGAAAAGAAATCACATCTAAAGACCAAGAAGCATGAAAAGTGTCCTTTTGGGGCAAACACTGGGTAGGAAAAGGATGTTTTAAATCCTGGGGTACAGGCTGGGGAGAAGGAGTTGGATTGCAAGAAGAATACCTATAGAAAGTGATGCTTTCAAGTCTGTGATGCATCAAAACCACACCCAGGGTGCTTTTTAGCCAAATTTTAATTAAAATTTGGTCTTTGGAGGATAATTCAGTATCCTACAAATGTTTTTAGGGTTTCATTGATACAAGAAAGTGGAAAAATGACCAAGTATGTAATGCAGCTGTTTCTCAGGTTTGCTACTCCAGTGTGTTGTGCTCCTCTGCTGCAACACAAGATTTACCCATCAGAACAGTTCTGTGCAGAAACCAGCCCAAACCTGCACTCCTCTAATAACAGCATTTTGTGATCCTTGTGTGAAAATTAAACTTGCAAACTCCTGTCCCTTGCCAGTGGTCCGGAGCTGCCTTTGCAGGAGCCGTGCAGGGATCACGGCCCCAGGGCTTTGCTTTGATGACTTTGTTCCTATTAGCAGAGCATTTGTACTTCCCTCCAAGGAATGAACATCCTGTCCCAGGAACATGGCTTGGAGGTGCCTTTAATAGGCAGGCAGCAGTCAAAGACAAGATTAGAAAAGACCAGATGTGGCCTGGGGGCTCGGTTTTGGAGAGTATTATTTACAGGGATTTAGGGAGAACAGCATGGGAACCCTTTGGGGTTTGCAGTTTCAAAGGCTGTTTTTCCTTGTGCCCAGCAATGCAGGGCACAGGCAGCCCAGAGCCAAGCTGTGCTCCTCAGCTGCAGAGGGAGCAGAGAAAACAGGGCAAAGACAGACTTTTGTAGGCTCCAGGAGACACCAATACAGAGAGAAACCACAGCTGAGCCAGGGGTTTGATGTTCTCCTGGAGAACAGAAGAGGAGCCTGTTTGGATCCACAGCACAGTGTCCAGAAGGTGCTGCCAATTATCCTGCACAGGAACAGGGACTCCAAGGTGTGGGAATCAGAAAACCAGAAACTTCCACAGACACTGAAGGGTTTGATCTGCAGCCTTGGAAGAAGCTTGGATTGGTGTAAAAATACAATACAGACATTAAGCAGAAAAATGATAAACTTATGTTTCTGTAGTTGTAAGTAAGAATCTGCCTTAAGTAAGTGAGAAACTGCATTGCTCAGATGGTGAAGGGTTTATAATGCAGGGGTGTGGCTGTATGGAGTGAGCTGAGAGCTCAGAAGTTAAAACAGAAGCATTTGTGTGCAAGTGAGACAGAAGCCATTGGACAGAAGTATCTGCAGTGCAGCAGAAGTGAGCAAAGGTGGTGGGTTAGAAAAGCAAAATAAATTCTGTGGCAACTGTCCATTGGGTTAGAAAGTTCTGTATTGCCCTGTAACAAAGAACTTGTGATACCCTTGAGCTGTGGCTGACTGCCTGCTCCTCTAACATCTCACAGCCTCTGGGACTGATGTTTATCTGAGCAATAAATCGTTCCTAGCCTGAAAATAGTCCCACCCCTTCATTGCTAGCAGCAACAATAATACCAAGGGATGCTGCTCAAAGTTCTTCCCTTTGTGGCAGCAGCACAGCTCAGCTCCCCAAAACTCCAACCAGTGCTGCTCTCTGTGCACTCTGCATCACCACTGCCATACACAGCTCACCTTCTCTGCTTTCCACTGTCTGCCTGTGCACCTGGGGAGGCTTCAGCAGCTTTCCCAATCTTTGCCATCAAACATTTTTCTTTCCCAATCTTTGTAATCAGACATTCTTCTCTGACAAGCCAAAGTGGATGGTTGGGTTGGCAATGGTGATATGAAATAGTCTTTGTTCAACAAATATATGAGACCTCAGTGGGCAGGGAATGCAGCAAGAGGAAAACAGAGAAGACACTTGAACCCAGATCTGCTCACATTTTTTATGGGCAGGAATTCATTATTTGGTCACAAAATTTAGACATTTTATGATAACCATTTGAAAGGGCATGTATGAAGAAAAGAGCCTGTTATGATTGTGAAACTGCAACTTCCTTTGTTCAAATGCTCATGTTTGCAATTTGCTTTCCCAAGGCAAAGCCCAGCTGTTCGAAGTGCTGGACACCCTTCAGCAGGAGCTGGCAGCCTGTGAACTGTTGCACAAGCAGCCCATGGAGCAGGCACAGAGCCCACGGTCCCTGGCCAACCCCCTGGTGATCTCCTGCTGAGCCCAGCCAGCCCCAGGACAGCTGGAAGGAGGAATGAGGGACATTTGTCCAGCTCAGCCACGCCTGGACCGGCCAGGAGCGAGGAGTGACCCAAGGGAGGAGCTCCAGCCCTGGGCTGGGCACAGCCCTGCCTTACCTGGACTGCAAAGCCCAGCCCTGGGGCACCCCTGGCACTGGGTGGCACCAAACTGTGCCCACCACACCCACATGGATTTACAGCTCTGGACAACTGGGACTGGACTGGCACCAAACTCTGCCCACCACCCTCACATGACCCACACTGATTTACAGCCCTGGCTATGCAGGGGCTGGGCACAGTTTGCAGCCTTTTTGGAAGCCCCATTCCAAAGGCAAGGCAGCCTGTGTTATCCCTGGATTTGTTATCCCTGACCCTACAGGTGACAAACTGAATGATAAACACACCCAGGAGTGTGTGCCAGCAGTGCAGTTTTAAGGGCTCTGTGTTTCTCACTCAATTATTCACTTTATTTAACTCTGAAGCTAGATTTTTTTATTGCTCTGCTGAATTTTATATTTGCAATTATAGAGATGCCTTAGGAATATGCAGCAGCCTTTCCTGACAACAGCCAGATTTTACATAAGTTAAATTTAAGTGCTTGAAGAAGGTCCAAAGCAATCTTGTTCCCAGGCTCTCAGGGAAAGGAAGGGCTGAAAAATTCACTTTGCTGTCATTCTGTGTTAGCAAACAACTCGTGCAGTGCACAAGTGAGTTCTAAATTTCATTTCCCTCAGTGCAGCTCCAGAGACACAAAATTAGGCCCCACATGGAGGCCAGTTAATGTAAAGAGCTAGGCCTAACTGTGGTGCCATGGAATGTTTTAATCAGCAATAAAATAATTCCTGGGGCAAAAGTAAAAAAAATAGGTTTTTTCCAAGGTGCTTTTGCTGTGTCATTCACAGAGGCAGAATTCCTAACAGAGCCAGCTGAATTGATGTCACTGAAAAGATGCACTGTGGATCTTCTAAGAATGTGAAGTGATTTGCCTGAGATAATGCCAGTGATGAAATAAGATCATTCAACTGTACTTTGTGAATTTTTCCCAGGAAAAAGGTTTTCATACAGGAATAAGCTTCACAATGCAAGGTGGGGAATAAGATTTCCATTCCTTTCCATTCAGAACACACTGTGTAGCTCACACACACCTCCACTGAAAATTGTGGCACCTTTGAGCCACATTGGGAACAAAAATTTGTATTATTTTAATTTGGTTTTAAAGGAGAGAAAAAAAGGTGTTATGCAAACAATGAAACAAACTCTGTTCAATGGTGTTTTACCTCATTGGGTTTTTTTTTTTTTTTTTTTTTTTTGGGGTTTTTTTGTGTTTTAGCAGAGGAAGATTTTAAGAATAGATATATATTGTTAATGTACATTTTTCTTAAAGATACATTAGACAGGACATATATACACAGAACAATATTCACCCTCTAAGAAAGAAAACTGTCTCTTAATGCTAAATATATTACTAACAAAATACCAGAGCACAATATGCTGTTACTGAGTATACACTGAGGTATATGCTAGGATTATATCCTACAGAAACAGCCTCTAGTTGTGCCACAGGTAAAAGTTTACATGAGCAGAATTCAGATCCCTGCTTGGCTTCATTTGCTAAAAATCCCATAAAGTATCAGCTTTTGTTGTGTGCAGCTCTCTCAGACTTTCCCAGGAATATGGCAGAGGTGTAAAGAGGGAAAATGCCAGGAAATCATGAAATGAGCCTGATCAGTGTGTTCAGGAGCAGGATTCTAGTGCAGGCACACACCTCATTTACTGCAGGGTTCTTGCAGCATTTGGATTTGTCACCATCTGGGCCCTTTTTCCTGTTCCCATGTCCCCCAGACCTGGCAGTCTATTTCTCACAGACTTTGGATTTCCTTAGATCCCCACAAACTCACTTTGAGTTTATTAATTTTCTATTAAACCCACAAACTGGCCCTAAGAGGAAGCTTGGATATTTTCTCCCCAACCTCCACCATGAAGTTTTTGGTGTTTTCCCACAAAACAAACTTTCTGATTTGACTTCATCCTCAATGTCCCTTCCCCTCCCAGCGCCCTCCTCACTTCCCATTTGGCAGGTTTCTCCCTGGGGTAACCTCTGAGGGGTTCACACTTCTAGCACAAATGCCATTTTCCAAGGAGAGTTTCCTCCTCCCATGATTGTTTCGTTTATAGGAGGCATTAACTATTAGTAAATTAAAGTCCACCTGATCTGTGAAGTTATTTAATAATTGTCCTGTTTATTTATGAAGCTCTCCCTGGAGTATTTGGCAGTGAGGACTCATCACAGATGTTACTCTGAGTCACAGAATTTTTGCAGCAGATCAGAGTGGCCTTGTCCAGCCAGAGCTGCTCCGAGGGGTTCAGTGCATCTGTGCACACTCTGGGGGGAAAAACCCTGGAACTCAAACTCCCCCCTTTCAGGATACTGTCCTTAATCTGTTACATGGTGATGGAAGGAGCTGGGATTAGAAAGAAAGGAGCACTTTTAAAATAAAAATGGAATAAAATGGAATTGCTCAGTGTGAGAGTGACACTAAACCTTCACAGGGTGCATGTGACATGTGGCATTACCAGCCACAGGGCCTCTCTCAGATTTATAATTTCATGGAGTTTAAGACACTGAATCCTTTAGTATTTACACTGTTTTATTTTCTTAATAATTTTATGTATAATTCCGCAAAATACAAAAGCTATAGAGTGTGTTTCCTAGTCTGAAATTAAATTAAAATAATCCTTATGTCCTTAATTACACTTTACTTTCAGAAGACTGGGATTTTCAGAGGTCTTGGGTTTCTATTCTACTTTTCTGTCTCTTCTTTTTGCCTCAGCATGCCAAAATAGCTCAACTTCATTTTGCCCCCTCAGCTTTTTTCAGACTACCTCAAGGCTGAAATCATCATACACTAAACCTGGACTGAGGTACCCATAGAAGAGCTCAGCTTAGCAAAACAAAACCTCCTTGTTTTATGCAGCTCACTCACTTCTTCACTTAGAAGGGGTGTCTGAATTACAGCAAACTTCCCTGAAATGACACTCACTCCTTAAATGACATTATTTCCTAAAATGCTTCTATTTTCTGAACTGTAACCATTCCAGACTCTGCCTGGAGAATTGCCTGCTCCTAGACTTGATCCCCCACCCATTTCCAGACTGTAGAACAAGAGAAAGAAAAGGCTCAGAGGAATTCTAAAATTCCTATACTGGCATTTTAGACCCAGTCACCAGCTGGACAGCAAATCCAACTCATGGCCATTATTACTCCTGCCAGTACACCCATATTTTTGTTTAATGAAACTCCCAAAACCATAGCAGAGTGTCAGAATCAGGAGGAAAAGGTCTCTTTAGATTCCTACCTCTGCCAAAACCTGCAGCACAGAACACAGATTAACTGTTCAGTAATGAATGAATAATAGGAAAATAGGAAACAAATAATAGGAAATAAACCAGAATTAACTCTGCATGAAGAGAAGGCTCTGGGGAGAGCTGAGAGCCCCTTAAAGGGGGCTCACAGGGAGGCTGGAGGGCTTTCCATGAAGGTGTGGGGTCAGAGGCAAGGGGGGATGGCTTTAAGCTGAGTGGGGTTAGATGGGACCATGGGAGGAAATTCTTCACTGTAAGGGTGGTGAGGCTCTGGAACAGGTTGTCCAGAGAGGTTGTGGAATGTTCCAGGCTGAGCTTGGAGCAACCTGGTCTAGTGGAAGGTGCTCCTGCCCGTGGCAGGGCCTGGAATGAGGTGAGACCATCCTGTGATTCCATGAATATCCCACAGATTGTCCTCTACTGCTCCTGTGAGCACTGCTGCTGCTCGGGGTGTAACTCCACCTCATCCTCACTGCTCCTACTCAGGGTGTAGCTCCACCTCATCCTCACTGCTGCTGCTCGGGGTGTAACTCCACCCTCAGTGCAGGGGATGGGCAGCCCAAATCCTTCACTCCAGGCAGCTTCCACTGGCTCACAGTGGGCAGGACTCACACCCCAGGGAGCTCCTTGTGTTCCCCGGGGTGCACAAACCAAATTACATTCTTAATTACTGGTTTTTGATTCTGCCTCAAAGGGCTGTGAGGTAACTTATCTCTGTCAAGGAGTAAACAAGGACTGTGGGATGACAGTGAAAAATTATCAGTATTCAAGTGGTTTCACCCACGTGCACCCTGCAAAGCAGAAAGGTCATGAGAGCTGAGGGTTTGGGTATTAGAGTTTGAGATAATTTCTGTACTTCAAGGTTTTATTGTTTGATAGCCTTGGTTTTGCTAATTGCTTCTCATTGGGGTTTTTTTCACAATTACAAGTGGAAAAATGGTCTCTAACAAAGCCAAGGTCCTGTCTTTTGTGAGGAATTTTCTACCTCTTTAAGGTTGCCAAAAACAGATAAAGAAAAAAAAAGGGATAAAATGCGTGGAGGCTGATACAATTTGACTTAAAATACCATTTAGATAAAAAATGTTATTTTGAAATAAAGAACATGCAATACCCACGGGAGGATTTTTTTGTTTCTGAGCTGACTGTGGGAATCAAGTCCATTGCACAGGCAGTGCCAGCCCTGCACACAGCAGGACGAGCTGCTTTCCTGTCAGGCTCTGCACTCCAGCAGCAGAGGGGACAGCAGAAGTCAGAACAGGCTCTAATTGCTAATGAGCAAACATCTGTCATGCCAGGGCTGACACACACCATGACTCATCCACCCAAGGACTGAGGGGCACCCAAAAATGTCCCCAGCCTTTCAGGGTCGTTTGAAAGTCGCTCGCGGATGGGCTCAGGGTTTCAATAGCATTTCCTTCTGCCTTGCCATGGCCAGCACAGAGCACATCCCAGTGCCATGGAAACCGTTCCCAGGTCACCTTCACATCACAGAGCAGGGAAAGCAGCCCCTCACCGACCCCTTGCAACGAGGATTGCAGCAACAGCTCCACATTTCTGTCACCAGTGTGCCACAGACAGACCGGGATGGGGAGGGGCAGCCCAGGCAGGCTCAGACTCTGCTCTGCCACTTGGAGTCGTTCAGGAGGGAAGCAAAGCCACTGCCTGCTCCTCTGCATCCATTTGCAATGGAAATGTATCAGTTTGGAATGAGTGTTCTCCACTAATTGTGTGGAGCACTTCAGCAGCTCTGAGAGAAGCTACCAAGTGCAGCTGGAGCTGCCTTCACACCTCTGACAGGAGGCACACGGAAATAAAACTGACAGAACCTCTCATTCAAGTCACCAAATCAGATTTAAGGAGCTATTGAACTGAACAGCAGTGTGTTGAGGGGAGAGAGAAGAGGGACAGGAAGAATTTCAAATCCTGAAATACAGAAATATTTCAGGACATAAGAGGTAAATAACGACAAGGGTGGCTCTTCTCTGCTCAGAAAACACCAAAGAAGAACTGATGCAGGAAGAAGAAATTTAATTTTCACAGCAACTGTTAGTGGGCACTAACCTTCAGTATTAAATCAGGCTGTCCAGCTCTGCAAAGGAAGTGTCTTAACAAGATAGTCTCTGGAAAAGGAAGAAAGATAAATTTTTCATATTGCATGGATAAACCTGGAAATTTTCATTCTCTGGTGATAATTTTAACCACAATGAGTTGCTCTCAAGAGCTAAAGTCTGAATTTTTACTGCAGGTCTTGTAGTTTATGTGCAGGGCACAGTCCTCCATCCCAGCAGCCACAAGTGTTGTTTTTTACAGCTGTCCTTTGTTTTCTTTCTTGCAGCTCTACAGTCTGCTGTGTGCTTTTCCCCCAATCAGGAATAAATAGTGCATCCAGGAACCCCCATTTCATCAAAGGAAATTGTTACAAGTCACAGCAGACTGACCCCAGCCTGCACCATTATTTTATTGGCTGCACAAGTCGTTCCCAATCTCCCAAGGGCTGGGCATGGCCAAGATCACAAAGCATTGAAAAGGACAGGAGGAGAGGAGAACAGCAGGGCTGAGACTCTAAAATAAATCATACTTGGCAATTCAGAGTCTACAGGAAAGGAGATTCTACTGACAAGAATTGTAAAAGCAAAAAGTCTCTAGGATAAGTAGGAGAAATTTGCATCACCAGAAACTCCACCTTTGCCAAAACATCTCTTTCAGTTCCCTTAAACTCTTCCACTTCCACTGAATCCCATTGTGTGATGGAAAAAAACCAAAGTCATGAGAGTCTAACCTGGTTTATAATGCAGAGGCCTTTAAAACCCTGGTTTCCTTTATTCCTTTGCTCATGCAAGAAAACAGCAACTCCAAACTTGCCAATCTGCTCCTACTTTTTAAGCAAAAGGGAACCTAAAACTAAAAAGTAGGAAGGCTTTTCAAATCTTACAGGACATTTGACATTGCCCTATAATCAGAAACAGACTTAATGACAGAAATCAGCCCACAGGTCCATAACTACTGCTACTAAAAGTGGAAAGAACTAATTCCAGCAATTTGGATGGAATCTCTGGAAATTCCTCGTTGCAGATTCACTTCATTCCTGCACAGATAAATAAACACAACAAATAGTTTTAAAGCTGCATCTGCTGTTGAGTGATAACATTTTGGAGACCTGGTCCTAACTCCTGCTGAAAATAAACAGTTGGAGATCTCTGAAGGACAGTGGAATTGTAGTTTAGGCTATGGCTGACTCATAAATTGTCACACAAGCAAAGAGCAAATATAAATCACATTTTTCTTTCTTTCTTCCCCATCACTCCTTGTCCAGCCACTGCCAAATAAAAATTTCCACACAAGTTGCAGCATAGACACAGAAATGCTGATTAGTCACTTCATGGCCCCACTATGACCATGTTACAGTGCAAGGGTGCCAAATAAACCCCAAAAAAGTCTTGGAAGTATTTTACACAATTATGAGAAGAGAAATTACCTCGGTGCAGAGGGATTAATCCCTGCCCACCTCAAAGCAGTGAGGCTGTGAGTGCACAGTGTGTACATGGGCCAGGGGCTTTGGGGTACCCCAACCCAGGGCCAGCAGAAAGCAAGGACACCCTAAAAGTTGCCTCAGCTTGTGTGAAGAAAGATATGATTTGTTTGCAATTAAAAAAAAAATCTGGCTTGAATAATAAGGAGGGAAAATTTTATTTC
Source organism: Ploceus nigricollis (assembly GCA_013399945.1). Classification (NCBI taxonomy): domain Eukaryota; kingdom Metazoa; phylum Chordata; class Aves; order Passeriformes; family Ploceidae; genus Ploceus; species Ploceus nigricollis. Next base: position 36,869 of record VXBC01007278.1, read on the forward strand.
TGTTCAGAAAGTTAAAAAAAAAAAAAGAAGAGGAAAATAATCAAAGTTACTGGACAACAGAGGAGAAAATGATGTCACCATTTCAACAGAGCTGACACTAAAAAGAATCCAGTCTGGCAGGTGAGTGTGCCCCTCCCAAAGTGTGAGATGGATCCTGCAATGGCACTGGGTGCTCAGCTCATCACTCTGGAAACTGGGAGTCTGAGAAAGGGGAAATCCATGCAGGGCACACCGGGGCCAGGACTGATCCCAGCAGAGTGACCTAAACCAAGGGGATAGGTGGGGACAGCAGGGGGGAGCATACGGGACACCAGGGGACACCAGGGGACACGGTGAGAGCAGGACAGCACAGCCACACTGTCCCTGGGACCTGGCACCCCCAAAAATAGGAATAAAAGTAAGAATCCTTACCCTGTGTTAGTTGGGTAGCTATTTACCCACTAACGCAGGCAAATATTTTTGCTATTTTTGCTATTTAAGCTATTTTTGTTGGTTTGAGAGGAGAAATGGAGACCCAGGAAAGCAGCAGCAGCAGCACCTGAAGAGCAGCACTGCTGGGTTTGCCAGAGCCTGGGCTGTGGCTCTGCCTCCCAGACAGCACCAGGGACCAGCAGGGGAGGCCCTGGGGGGGCAGAGGAGAGGAGGTGATGCATCAGTCCCTCCACACAGCTGGAGCAGGGACAAACTTGGCAAGCAGAACAGGAATTTTCCTGCAGTGAGATACTTTGGCCAGAAAAAAGTGCACTTCATCAAACTGAACTTGGTTTTGTTGCTCTAAATTGCTGCAGGAGCTCTGCAGCCCAAGCAGCTCTCCAGGTGTGGGCAAGGTTGGACAGGACTGAGGAGGGACTTTGGCCTCCCACCCCATCCCAAATCCCTGCCCCCTGCACCTCTCACCTCCTGGGCTCTCTCCATTGGAGCTGCTCCACTCTGCACCAGTAACTGCATTTTGTGGAATTAAACCCAGTGCTGCCGAATCCTGGATGAAACCCTGACCAATGGGGCACCCACCTCAACTTGGCATCCACCAGTTTAAATCTGCTTTTGAACAAAGAATAAGTTCTCTATATCAGATCAAACAACTCAAATCTGAAGTAATCAGAGGGTTAAAATGATCTTCCTATTGTTTAAAATATTTTAGATATTTCTACCTGTCACTCACTCAATGCCAGTCTGGTTTAGATTTCCTCTTACCTATGGTTTACATGGGATGCTTCAGGGTTAAAGCACAGTAAGCATCCTTTAAAGTACCTATCCATAAAGAAATGCAATTTATTTAGACAGGTTTTTCCTTCTCATCAAGAACTCCATACCTACAGAATTATAATAAATGCTCCAATCATTTTAGAAACCCCTAATATTTAGTATTTCCCTTTTGCAACTCAGTGCTTTAAATGCAGTCTCCCAGTAAGAACACTGACCTTCACCTCATTTAATAAATGCAAATCCCCAGCACTTCTGAGCAAAGAAAGTTGGATAGATTCTTATATATTAACATATAGTAAAAAAAGAAGTAGCAGAGAAGCTGGAGAAGCTGTAATTTAAAATCAAGCTAAGAAACTTTCCACAAAGTTAATTAAAGATTCAAAATCTTCAGTTTGCCTTTCTAACCAAAGGAAACACAATCAGTGTTATACAGTTATATATGCCTGTATATATAATTATATTTTTCCTATTATGTTCTTACCCAGAGAGAGCTTAAGCTGACCTTGAGTTGAAAGAGGGGTCAGGCAGCATTTCCTGCAAATTAGGGCTGGTAGGAATTTCTCATTTTAGATAGAAAAGTTATTCTTTTTGAAAAGAGTGTTCTGAATAATTTTTGAGAGAGATGTCAGTCAATGCCAATACAAGCCCCCCTATGCTGAAGCATTTGAGAAATTATATTCTACAGCTCCAAAGCAGCAGAAGGGAGTAAAACCTCCCCTTTGCTTTGCTACTTTACTGAAAATAGCTTTGGAAAAAGGTATCAGCAATGTGGGTGCTCTTGGGAAGGTGGTTCTTAAGCACCTTGTACAAAAGGAAAAGCCAAGTGGATAAACTCAGCCAGGCACAATGAAAAGCACCAAGAAACAGCTAAAATTGCCAAAGTCTTGGGTCGCTAAGGAAGCTAATGGGGAAAAAAGAGGTGTAGGGGAAGGGTCTTGTATTTCTCACCCAAATAATCTGATTTTCAGTTAAAAAAATAACACAGAATTACGGATCCATAAAAAGATCCCTGAGAATTTTTAGATGACAGAGGCAAGCACACGCTTCCATTTCACCTGCTAGCACAATCTGATCAAACACAGATTTCCTTCTTTACCCACTGTCTGCACTGCAGTGTTATTGTGTCACTGGGCTTGATATTATTCTCTTCCAAGCTGAATTTTCTTCCTCCTTTCTCCAGTTTTACCCCAGGACCTGGAAATTATTTTTATCTTTATTTCCTTTGTTTTTTACCTGGCTCCTTACACATAAAGAAATCACCTCTAGCCTGAAACCAATAGTATGTGAGATATTTAAGGAGTTGAAAGGAACTTGCTTGAGGCTTGGAACATCAGCATCAATGGTTTAAAACAGCAAAAGGGACTGAGCCCTTGTCACAGATTTTTGCCTGAAGAGATGGGTGATAAACTTAGGTTGTGTTTTTTTTTTGGCAGAGGTATTGCCAAATCAAAGTGTGGGGGAGAATGAATTTTGTTTGCTTTTCAGACAGATGATGTTGTTCCTGCTCATATTCTGTGCACTTATTTCAGCAGTCTGCTGGGTGAAATACCAACAGCCCCAAGATTTATACTGACTTCAAAAGTCCAGTGCAAAGCACAGTCGTGCTCAGAGAGCTGTGTGCTGCCTGGACTCAGTTTAATGGCAGAAACATCCCCAAACAGAGCACCTCAAAGTGCCCCTGCACGTCCCTGTCCCAGTGAAACCCTCCAGGCACAGCTGCATTCACAGCACTGGAGCACTCCTTTTCATCCTGTTCAGTTTCAGAGCAAGGGTAAGGAAGAATGGATGGGATTTTGATGTGTTTTCCCATGTGCCAGACATGCAAACTGAGCTGAGGTTTGTGGTAAAAGCTCTGTTCAGCTGCAGCAGTGCTGGAACTGGAGGAGCACAGAGGGAACTGGCCCTGAGCTCTGGAAATATCCTGCTCCAAGTCTGGCTTTATTCACAGAGATTAATCAGAAATGCCACAGGGTTTGAAGGGCAAGAAAAGGAAAAATAACTGTGTTCACTAGGAAACAAAGTGGAACATCCAAAAGAATGGAGATGGTGAGTAAAGGCAAAAAGCAAGGCATGGAACCAAACCTCAGGCCAAGCACTCTGCTCTCACAAACATGCTTGGATCACAAGAAAGGGCCTAAAAACAGCATTGAGTGCCACTGAAGGGAGGCAGTGAGCAACACCTCATGGGAATCCCAGGGATTTCTCTTTCCTCATCCCTTCAGCTGAAGACACCTCATATTTCAGAGCAGTTCATGGGATGACTCCTCATTACAAAAAAAAAAAAAAAAAGTAAAGTAAAGCTGACAGATCTTCTGTAGTCATAAAACCTGAGCAGTGCCCTTTAGCTGGAGCAGCTGCAGGTGCAGGAACAGCCAAGGCACGAGGCAAACACTGAGTGATTTCAGAGCTGCTGATTAGAGAGGACGGGGAGCTCTCCTCCCATTCCAGGCTCTGTTCCCCATTAGAGGCAGAGATGCTGTGGCTGTGCTGTGCCTGCCAGCCTGGAGAGAGTGACACCACGAGTGGCACTGCAGGACAACATCAAACCACCAGGATTTATCAAAACTGATGAGGAAATAAATTGTAAATAACCTCCAGCCAGCTCCATTAAATGTAGGAAGTTTCAGTGAATGCAGTCATCAGCACTGGGCTGGAGACACCAAATGAGGGCAAAGAGATAATTAGATAATGCAGGAAGAGGCTTGCAGCATCTTTTAATGAATGTACAGTTCTCCTCAGAGGAACTGCTGCTTATTTATACCCTGCTATAAGTGACCATGTGATTAATTCAGCTGCCAGCTTGATCAAACTGACTCTCCAAACTGTTTGTATATCAGCATTCAGTGACAGGAAATAATAGGATTAGCACAGCAGCATTTTCAGCTCTTGAGATTTTATCACAGGTCACACTATATAAAGGATTTCTTTCAGAACTCAAGGCACTTGATCACCTTTCATTAGCAGTCTGCAGCCTTAAGGACCAGGAGCAGGACTTGCAAAATGTGCACTCTTATGGCTCAAAATATCAAGCCCATTAAAAAAAAAAAAAA